>CM065427.1:31892500-32062500 GCA_033030585.1 Hippophae rhamnoides | reverse complement strand
TTTGAATCTCAGACTTATTCTTAGAAGCAATAAGCATGTCATCAATATAAAGCAACAGATAAATGGATGAACCATCATGAAATCTTTTATGATAAACACAACTATCATAATCACTCCTAGAGTAACCATGATCAATCATAAAAGAATCAAACCGTTTATACCAATGTCTTGGGGATTGCTTCAACCCATATAAAGACTTTTTCAATAAACAAACATGATCTTCCTTACTTGGAACAACAAACCCCTCTGGTTGATACATATATAATTGTTCCTTAAGCTCACCATGTAAGAAGGTTGTCTTGACATCAAGTTATTCTAATTCCATGTCAAACAATGCAACCATAGCAAGCAACACATGAATAGAGCTATGTTTCATAACAGGAGAAAATACTTCATTGAAGTCAATACCATTATTCTGACAATAAACCTTTGCAACAACACGTTCCTTGAACCTAGCTGCTTCAACCTCAGGTATACCTTCCTTTTTCTTGAAGATCCATTTGTTTCCAACAATCTTCTGGCCCTTAGGTTGTTTCACCAATTCCCAAGTATGATTCTTAAAGTGATTCAATCTCTTCATTCATATCAACCAGCTATTGAACAGACTTATCACAAGTAACAACTTCATGATAACTAGAAGGCTTATGTACTTCAATACACTCTGCCATAAACAATGCAAAAGAAACTAAGTTTGCATCTGCATACCTCTGAGGGTGTCGAATCTCTCTTATTCCTTTACCCTTAGCGATACTATACGGTTGCTCATGTTGCTCTTCTGCTACATTATGAGCAGAATCATCTATCTCATCCATAGATGGCTAATCTGAAGTGCCCTCTTGCACTTGACTAGGAGCTCCACTCTCAAGCTCCACCTGCTCACTAACACCGTGGTCTTTATCTGCAACAATAGACTCTTTTTTCTTCTGCAACATGGAAAACTCATCAAATTTAACATCTCTACTAATCAAAAATTTAGGTGACTTGGGTTCAACACACCATAATCTATAACCCTTCACCCTAGAAGGATACCCCAAAAATATGTATTTCAATGCCCTAGGCTCAAGTTTACCATCCTTAACACGAGCATAAGCAGAACAACCAAAAACTTTGAAATCAGAATAATTAACAAGAGTACCAAAGAATACCTCAAACGGAGTCTTCAACTCAATTGCAGTTGATAGAGACTGATTCACCAAATAGCAGGCATGGTTACAAGCTTCAGTCCAAAATGATTTATCCAAGTCAGCTTGAAAGAGCATACAATGAGCTCTTTCTAAGTGAGTCCTATTTATACGTTCTGCTACTCCATTTTCCTGTGGTGTATGATGCACAGTGCGGTGTCTCACTATGCCATTTCTATCATATAACTCATTAAACTGACTATCACAAAATTTCAAACCATTATCAGTTCTCAAATGCTTGATTTTCTTGCTTGTTTGATTTTCTATACAAGCCTTGAATTTCACAAATTTTGAGAATGCGTCATTCTTGTTCTTTAGAAAATACACCTAAATATGACGAGAGAAGTCATCAATAAAAGTCAACATATACCAGGCACTACCCTTAGACACAACATGAGAAGGACACCAAAGATCTGAATGAATATAATCAACAATATCTTTTGTTTTATGGATAACTGTAGTAAACTTGGCCCTGTGATGCTTTCTATAGACATAGTGCTCATAGAAATCAGGCTTCCCAATTTTCTAACAACAAAGCAAATCCCGTTTGCTCAAAATAGACATCCCTGCCTCACTCATATGCCCAAGCCACATATTCCATAATCGAGTAATATTTGAATCTTGATATGATGATGACGAAATTGAAACACTGCCAATAATAGTGCTACCCTGAAGCATATAGAGACCACGTGACAATTGCCCTTTAATAACAACAAGAGTACCCTTACTAACTTTTAAAACTCCACCTTCGGTTACATACTTGTAGCCTTATGAATTAAGAGTACCCAAAGATATCAAGTTCTTTTTCAAATCTGGAACATGTCGAACATCTTTCAAAGTCCTAACAATACCATTATGCATCTTAATTCGGAAAGTACCAATACCAATAACCTTGTAAGACATATTGTTTCCCATAAAGACAACACCCCCATTAATAGACTGATAAGAAGCAAACCAATCTCTACTGGGACACATATGGTAAGTGTAACCCGAATCAAGAATCCAAACATCTTCAGGAGAACCAATAGATACTGATAGAACATTTTCACCATCAGAACCAGAACTATCTGCAACACCAACAACATCATTAATACTAGAAGACGTTGTGGCATATTTTCCTTAACCTTTGAGTTTCGGACAATTTACTTTGCAGTGCCCTTCCTGACGACAATAGTTGCATTTATCTTTTCTTTTTCTAGATTTGGATCTAGACTTGCCTCTATTATTGCTCGTGCCTTTTTCTTGATTTTTACCTCTGACAAATAAATCACTGCTATTATCATTATTGCTTGTAGATACCTTTTTCTTCAACTCTTTGGAATTCAAAGCTGCTTTGACATCTTCCAAAGATATAGTGTCTCGCTCATATAGCATGGTATCAACAAAATGTTCAAATGAATGAGGTAAAGAACATAATAGAACTAATGACTGATCCTCAATATCAATCTTAACACCACCATTTTTTAGATCACGAATAATTTTAGTAAATTCATCAAGGTGATTGTGCAAAGGTGTACCTTTTGACATTCTGAATGTATACAAACGCTGTTTCAAATATAACTGATTTGTCAAAGACTTGGTCATATACATTAATGCCATAACTTAGCAGGAGATTCCTCATAACCAACTTCGCGTAATATCTCATCAAACAAGGATAACTAAATTGAACTGAGAGTATTTTCCATTAATGCATCTTTTTCTTCATCAGTCAATTTTTTTGGCAATTTATCCTTGCCTTCAAGTGTCTTAACGAGCCCTTCTTTAATCAATACAGCCCGCATCTTCATATGCCAAAGACTGAAATCATTTCTACCATTAAATTTTTCAATTTCATATTTTGTCGTCATGACAAAAAATCCAATATTAAATAAACAGAAGCACAACCCAAAAAATATGAAACCAATCAAATAACCAAAAGCTCAAAATTAATCCAAAAGAGCAAACTTGATCAATTCTAATAAATAGCAGAATAACCTAATGCTCTGATACCAATTTATTATAAATTAGCACTTGCGAAAGCGAAGATCAGGTCCAATTTTGTTGTACAAATATATAATAATAGGTAACAGTAAAATAGTAAACAGTGAGAAAAATAAATGGTACACAATGAATTAAGTGGTTCAACTTTTTAATGTGAAAAGTTTACTCCACTAACGATGGCACACTGAAAAAAATTTACTAATAACAACAATTTTCAGAGAGTTTCACAAAATTATACCAAAATCTAAAATCAACCCTTAAAATAACTTTATCTAATTTAATGGTAATATATAATAAGATAAATTAATAAATTTGCTATTAAATCAAAATATTACCATACAAGATATTAATAGGCAGCTTCCACTTCTTCTATATTTCTATATTAAAGGTGGACGGAGAGGACCAAATGGCTGGACAAGAATGGAGCACGAAGAGGCTCTGTTTTCAGCTTCCAATTTGGCTTTTTTGTTCTTCTCTGCGGCTGTTGTTGCTCTCTTTTCTGCAGCTACAGTTTCAATTTTTCCTCGGTCAGCAAGAGCTTAGCAAAACTGATATATATATATATATATATATATATATATATATATATATATTCTTCACCAGCGGTTTTATATATACAAGGGAGAGAGAAAAATTAGGTTAATCTAATAATGGATTTGGTAATAATGGATTTGGGTCTGAAGTTTTGTACCAATCATTTAATATATATATATATATATATTAATTTAAATTTTATAATTTTAAAATAATATGTTTTTAAAATTTTAAATCTTCGTTGTTTTCAAATTGTAAAAAAATTTAAATAATAAAAATTAAATAATGTTAAGAAGTGAAAAATTATTTGTTATTTTCAAATTGTAAAAATATTTAAATAATAAAAATTAAATAATGTTAAAAAGTGAAAAATTATGTAAAATTATACGAGTCATAAAGAATTTTCGGGGTATTCAATCATAAAAACATTGGCAATACTTATTGGGAAACCAAGATTTTCATCTTTGCCACGTATATATTTAAAGGCCGGTTCTGTTCTCTTGGATATCATCCAAGCTAGGCGTTCTATGTTCCCAATTTCTTCCTTGGTGTTATTTTCTATCCCTGATGATGCAAGTGAGAAAATATTTATGTCCAGATCATCCTTATCATTGGAGAGATATATATTTGATGGAGAGTCTAGGAAGATGGGTCTTAAACCTAAGAACCTAGTTGCTTGCACCAGCTTGTTGTTGGAACAAAACCTCAGCAAAGTAGGGCTTGTTGACAAGGATGCTGAAGCTATGAGGTCCCAGAAATTGCTAGTTGAGGAAGAAGAAGCTGCTCAGAGAAGGCAAGCTGAACTCCTGGAAAGGAAAAGGCAGAAGAATCTAAGGCAAAAAGAGCAGAAGGCAAGGGAGTAAGGACATGAGTGGAAGGCTGATGTTAAGGACATAATTGATGAAATGCTAGACACGGTACCACCAGTAGAAACACCAACCTCTCCTGCAATGTTTGGTGGTATTGTTAGACAAAAAGTAGTAAAAGCTGGTTCTGGGAAGTTTCATTCACTATTCCAATTCTTTCACTTTGATTCGGGGGAGTCACTTCCTACGGAGACACTAGATTCAAGAGAATTCAGACCATGGAATAGTCACGGTGATGGTCAGATTTCAGCATTTGGGTTGAAGCTCTAGAAGAAACTCGAGGAGGCTAAAGTGTTTGTTGTTGGATTTGGTGTTCTGGGATGCGAGTTCTTGAAAAATCTCGCCTTGATGGGAGTTGCATGTGGTATTCAAGGGAAACTAACAGTTACAGATGATGATGTGATTGAGAAGAGTAACCTCAGTAGACAATTCTTATTCCATGGTTGGAACATTGGGCAGGCCAAATCAACAGTTGTTGATTTAGCTGTTGCATCAATTAATCTTCATTTTAATATTGGAACCCTGCAAAATCGAGTTGGCCCAGAGATTGAGCATGTCTTTGACGATGCTTTCTTGGAGAATTTGAGTGTTGTTATTAATGCACTTGACAATGTTAATGCTACATACTAATCAGAGATCTGGTAAGGTGGATACTAGAGCAATTGAAGAAAGCATAAACCCTGCTGAGGCTGTTGCTGATGGTGCTGCAATCCGAGCTGCTATTTTGAGTGGTGTGGGCAATGAGAAGGTTCAATATCTCCTTCTCTTGGATGTTACTCCACTCTCTCTTGGTCTCAAAACAACTGGTGGTGTTATGATCGTGCTGATCCCTAGAAACACTACTACTCCCACAAAGAAAGAACGGGTGTTTTCAATTAATTATGACAATCAACCTAGTGCTTTGATCCAAGTCTATGAAGGAGAGAGAACTAGCATCAGAGACAACAACTTAACTTACTTGGTAAGTTTGATCTCTCTGGTAATGCTGCTCATAATTTTATCAAAGCATACACTTAATTAATCCTTGAGTACAAGGATTCTAAAAAGGGGAGAAATATGTGTTGATTTGAGTGGCTTAGTGCGTAGAGGTGGTTACATAATGGGGAGGGGACCACTAGGCATTAGGGGAGATACCCATGATTTCCTTCACGCACTCACCCATTTCTTTTACACACTCCTCTTGCTATTTTTAATTTTCTTGTAAGGTTATATATAGTCAAAGAGAGGAGGAAATGACATATCAGAATATTATACAAATTTAGCTTCTCCCTCTCTCTATTTTTCTCTTCTTCTTCTACCTTTCTATAACTACACGTATCAGTATGACATGTACTGCACATGCTATTTAAATTAGGAATTGTGAAACCCCTTCACATTGGACAAGGGGTTTTATTTTAGGGATTTCACTTCACATAAAATATGGATTAAGGGTTTCATTTAGGCTTTTTAAGATATGGATTACAGATTTTTTATTGGATTTTTGGATATAAATTGAGGTTTGTTTTTATGGATTTAGGAATTTAATGGATTTGATATTCCATAGGTTTAACAATGAAATGAAGTTGGAGAAAGCATGCTGTGGTTTTTGCCTCATCTTTCTTTTTACTGAACAAAGAAAACATTATATGGATAAAATTCAGACATGAGTTCATAATGTTGTGTTAGAAAGTCTTGCCATATGAAACACAAGTTAATCTTAAAATTAATAAATTTTTAGGGAATACAATTTAAAAAGAAATAATTAAATGACTATATTAATCTACTTCTTAGTAAGGGAAAGGTTTTGTTTTTCATTTGACAAAAGATCAAAATAAAAAATCAGTGTTCTTAATCTTTTAAAATAAGTAGAAAAATAAAATATTCTCATCTAGTTAAAGAACTTAACGAAAAAAACACGTATTTTAAATCGTTGTAAAATAAATTCAAATCAAAAAGTTAATTAACATTATAAAGAAGAATCATTACCTCGAATGCAAATATTTTGAACTGATATATAAATATTAGTGTTTTTTTAACATGGAGATAATAATAATCACTACTACAAAATTGGGTATTTAAGTCGCTGTGTAAAGTCGATTTTTGGAAAAAATTGACTTATAATGAATTTAAAGTTGGTTCGGTGTAGAACCGACGCTATCCACGTTAGACATAGAGTCGGTTGACGTGGAGAACCGACGCTATCCACTTGTGTAGTATCGGTTGACGTGGATAACCGACGCTATCCACGTGTGTAACATCGGTTGACGTGGAGAACCGACGCTATCCGTGTGTGTAGCGTCGGTTCACGGGAAGAACCGACGCTACACCACGTAAATAGCATCGGTTCACGGGAAGAACCGACGCTATCCACCTAATATATCCCAATTCGGGTCATTTTTTACGCAGAACCTAATTTTTTTCCTCTCTCTCCTCCATTTTCTTCCTCTCTCTCCTCCATTTTCTCTCAAAGGCTACGCACCACTTTCTTTCTACATTTCTGGCCACCTCCGACCACCATTTGCAACGTATTTTTGTAAGTTATATTTCTCTTGTCATTATCTTTCAGATCTATTATTTTTTTGTGCAACATATTAAAAAAAAATTATATCTATTTTCTATATAAATTTTTGATTTAGGTATGTTTTTTATTTTGCTTGTTATTATGTTTGATTTATTTTATGTGGAAATAATATCTGAAATGTTGTGGGTTTGATAGATTATATATATTTACTGTGCGTGGATAAATTTATTTATAATAAATAATTATAATTTATTAAGTAGAATTTTACAGCTTATTATTCAGTTTGTTTTATATATATATATGTTGTATAAATTTTTGATTTAGGTATGTTTTTTTATTTTGCTTGTTATTATGTTTGACTTATTTTATGTGGAATAATATCTGAAATGTTGTGGGTTTCATAGATTATATATATTTACTGTGCATGGATAAATTTATTTATAATAAATAATTATAATTTATTAAGTAGAATTTTGTAGCTTATTATTCAGTTTCTTTTATATATATATATGTTGTATAAATTTTTGATTTAAGTATGTTTTTTATTTTGCTTGTTATTATATTTGACTTATTTTATGTGGAAATAATATTTGAAATGTTGTGGGTTTACTGTGCATGGATAAATTTAATTATCCATAAATAATTATATTTTATTAAGTAGTGAATAGAGAAAAAATAAGATGTTTTTTTTAATTTGTAAGAAATTATATTCATATAAAAGTTATATGTGCTATCTAGACTCTTAAAAAATTATAAATATATATTTATAAACTCAATAATTTAAATATTATATATATATATATATATATATTAATAAAATCAAATAATAACTAAAAATCAAGTAATATTATTATTTTTATTTATATATGCTACTTATGTGTTAAAATGTTAAATATGTTATTATAGTAGTAATCCATATATACTTATATATATATAATATTATATACGTATAATTAATATTACTTTTTAATTATGATATAGTAACATGTTTAGAAATTAGAATTAACCAAAGTGATTGGTTTTTATATATTAATGCTAACATGTTGCTTATTTTTTAATTTGTATAGAAATGGTTTTGTAAAATGATTAAAATGATAATTGTTTTGTATTATGTATGTTTTGATATATATTCTAATAATTATGAAATGGGTGAATGGGAGGTGTGGAGATATTAAGGAAATTGAATGGGATGACATTCAAACGACATGGAAAGATGAAAAAAACTCACTAAGGTAGGGAAACGAAAGAGGTTAACTAATGAAATGGGTGAAAATGAAAAAGATTTTGAATCGACTTACCATGGTTGTTGGAAAAAAATCAATATTTTGGGAATTACCTTATTGGAAAGACCTACACATTCGTCACATCTTAGATGTCATGCACATTGAGAAAAATGTATGTGAGAGCTTGATTGGTACTTTACTTAATATACCTGGAAAAACAAAGGATGTAATTAAAGCAAGATTGGATTTAAAGAAACTAGGCATACGACCTGAATTGGAACCAAGGGTGGAAAATGATAAGAAGCGAACATACTTACCACTAACATCATATATAATGTCAACAAAAGAGAAGGATGTATTTTGTAAATGTTTGAAGGGTGTGAAAGTTCCTGATGGTTACTCATCCAACTTAAGAAATTTTATGTCTATCACCGATAAGAGACTGTATGGATTGAAATCACATGACTGTCATATCCTAATGCAACAGTTATTACCAATGCTATTAGATTAATTCTTCCAAAACATGTTCGGTCATCAATAATTCGGCTTTGTTCATTCTTCAATACAATATGCAAGAAATCTATATCAATTGGCGAGTTAAATTCTTTATAGAAAGATGTTGTAGAGACTTTGTGTCTAATTGAAAAAAAATTTCCTCTTTCTTTCTTCGATATAATGATTCACTTATGTGTTCATTTAGTTCGAGAGGTTCAATTATGTAGTCCTACTTACTTAAGGTGGATGTATCCTTTTGAGAGATATATGCAAGTCCTTAAAGGATATGTAAATAATTGAAATCGACTTGAAGGATGCATGGTGGAACGCTACATTGCTGAAAGGCCATTGAGTTTTGTTCTGAATACTTTAGTGGTTGCACTAAAATTGGGAATCCTAGGCACAAGTTGTTCTTAGAACGTCACATGATCCAAGTAGGTAACCCTATGCTTGGTGGAAGTAAGAAATTATTTATTGATCGCACTCGATGGGAAAAAGCACACCGAATGATTTTGGTAAATAATAATGAGGCACAACCGTACATAGGGTAAGTGATGTTCATTGTTTCATGATTGCAAACATTTTTTATATTTAACTATTAATGATGATATATAACTTAGTATATATTTAATAACATTATAGGATGCATTTAAACTTATTGAAGATCGATCCTCGTTATAAAAAAAAAGGAGGTGAAAAATGGTTGTATGATGAACCATGTAAGTGTCACAAAAAACAATTCATGCATGTATCTTCCTAGATCTATTAAATGTTTTAAAACTTTGCGCTAAACACATTTTGTGTTTTTGTATACATAGATTTGAGATGAACTCAAGAAACCCAATCATAAAATATCAGAAAGTTTACAATGGCTTGCACATGGGCCGAAATTCGATGTCAAATCATTTTATAGTTTCACAATAAATGGATTGAGGTTTACGACTCAAGCTAGGGACAAAGTCCGAGTAAATCAAATTAGTGGGGTGAAAATGGTTGCACAAACTATGCAATTTGCCAGTTCAAGAGATGCTAATCCTGTACTTTCTGATAGAACATATTATGGTATAATACAAGAGATTTGGGAATTGGATTATGAGGTCTTCCATGAAACAGTGTTCTTGTGTGATTGGGTCGAAGATGTTATCAATGTTGGATATAAAATAGATGATTTTGGATTTACCCTTGTAAATTTATCCAGGATAAGTCACACTGATGATCCTTTCACGTTAGCACTTCATGCAAAACAAGTATTTTACGTGAGCGATCAAATTGATCCAAGTTGGTATGTTGTGTTAACGCCTCCACAAAAAGAGTTTTACCATTGTGATGCTATAGAAGATGAAGACTCTATGCTTGATACATTAACCAATATTAGTAATTTCTCAAATAAATTGCCTAATGTATGTGATGATCTAATTGATGATGATGATTCTTCGTCATGGGCTCGAAGTGATTGTGAAGGAATATATGTATATGATCAACAACCTAATTAAACATAACATATGTTCTATATTGTTGTAATAACTCTTATATATATGTATGTTCCTAAAATTGTCAATTAATTTACATTTCTTCATTGTTTGTAGATATTTCATGGATATTCGGATAACAGAGCTTGTAGATCCAAATGATTCATTGGGGTATTTGAAAAGAAGAGGTTGGGCGAATATACCTGATGCTCCACTTAACCCAGATGATAGAATACCTGTTTTATTTGATGCTACTCGTAATCCAATAGGGAAAACTGGTCAACAATTGAAATCCTCAATTGGTCGACTTGCAAAGTCTAGTATACCAATCAATATAAATGATTGGTTTGAGGTTGATGATGTAGAAAAGTTCAAAATATGGATAACCATTCGTGTAAGTCTCTTATAGTTTATAATCAATATATATAGGCTATTAGGTGTATTATATCTAATATTTTGTATTGTGTTTTTACAGAATCGTTACAAAGTCGATGACAGTTGGAAGGACAAGTGTCATAAGATTGCAAATAAGGCATGGAAGGAATACAAGACTTCCAAATTGGCAAGAAATTATGTGTTTCCATATTTGGAAACACTTGATTAGAATGTGATCTACAAAATCTCTGAAGGACACCCCTGGATTACACCTCAAGTTTGGAAAGAATTTGTGGATTATAGACGTTCAGATGAATTTTAAATTATTAGGGAAGATCATCAGAATGTACAAATGCATAATATTCTTCCTAACCGTACTGGGAGGTCTTCAAATCCTGAAGTTAGATATAGAATGGTATTATTAATTTGTCTTAATTTATAATTATTTTTATATTTATTTTCCTATTTAATTTCATGTCATTGTTAATAAAATTTTAATAATTTATGTAGGAAACTGAATTGGGTAGACCTGTTACCCGAACTGAATTGTACATAGAAACAAAGACTCCCAAAACGAAGAATTCAAGACCGATGACTCAGCGAGGAGAAGAAAAATTAAATAAGTTGGTTAGTAATTTCAGTTGATAAAAAGTCTTAATGATATTTAATAATTGATGTAATAATGAATGATATGTTTGTGTGCTTTATTATTTGTAGAGAGCTGTTCAAGAAAAAATATACAGGGGTGAAATAATCGAAGAGCCTGGGAGAGATGCTTTATATCATGCATTCGGACGTGAACATCCTGGTCGTGTTAGGGGAGGTATCCAATATGATGGTTCTATGGAGTATTTTAACATTCCAAAACAAAATCCTCAGACGGTAAGTAAGGAGAAGTACACTAAAATTGAAGAAGAATTCAACTCCTTTAAGGCCTCAGTGATAAGTGAGATTTCCACTCTAAAAGAAAATCAATCACAACAATTGTCAGCCATGGCGTCATGCTACAAAAAGGGCATTCCATATTGGCCAAGCATGCAACCATCCATGCCAAGCATACCACCATCCATGCCAGGCATGCCACAATCCATGCCAGGCATACCACCCACGTAATCTCATTGCACTCAAACTACATCCAGTATGGGATATAGCCATCCTATTGGTCCTCACTATATGCCAGGAATGCATATGAAATAAAGTAGTGGTTCATTTTCTCCAATGCAATCTGCACATTCTTACCATAAATCAAACCACGATGAACGTTTTGGTGAGAATGTACATCCAATAGTTTCCCCACATGAGAGTCCTCTTCTATTTGATGAATCATATGTGGTAAGATTTTAATTTCTTATGTATATAATGTATTATTTTTAAATTCTTATATTATATGTTTTGTTTTTTATATATAATACTTAAATTTTTTACAGAATATGAAATTTTTGTTGAAACATCCTTCGTCAACGGACTATGTTGCTATTAGAACGATACAACAATTGAGCGATGATCGGATGATTCATAATCAATATTTGCTTAATCATTGGCAAATAATAATTGATCAATCATTATTTCATGATTGTCCACTACCTGTGCCTTCTGATGCTACCACAGTCCAAGAGGTGGTTGGACAGTATGTGGCTTGACCGTCAATTCAAGTTGTTCTAAATTTTGAAGTGGTACTATTTTTTTTAACTTAAAAGATAACACTTCTTTACTACTGTTATTTTATTATATCTTATATTGTTACTAAAGAATACATATATAATACTTTTTTTGTAGTCTATTATACTAGAACTCTAAAATGCGACACATTTAAGAGATACGAAACAAGTATCGCGTGCTATATCTATGTCTAGTGGCCAATCATCGTGCACCAAGTCATTCAAGAAGAAGCCTTGGAAAAAGTATAGTCATAAATATGCGTTAAACTTCAGCAGAAATCTTGGCACTTTGATGACTATTGTTGGGAGGGCATCTAGCATAAATGATGGATGGACTGTGCCACTTCCTATAGAAATTTCTGGTGTAGACCTCGGCCAAACTTATATATCGATCGAGTGCTTATTGCAACTATTTGAATATCAAATGATCGATTTAAGTATAATTCAAGTGTGGACAAGGTGAGTCCTCAATCTATTTATTTTTCTTTTATATATGTAGAACATATATAATTATATATATATATATATATATATATATATATATATATATATATATATATATATATATATCTTTTATATAGGGCGTGCTATTATCGACTTCAACATAATCACTCATCACATTTAGCAATGTTCTATGATTCTTCATATGTCAATCAATATCAAGAGAAAGATGTTAGCATCAGAGCTAAACAATTATGTGATAGAGCATTAACGCTTAACAGAAATCAAAAGTTGATAATCCCTTGGCCATTAAGGTTTGAACAAAGCCAAGATCATTGGATGTTAGTAATCATTGATCTGTTCAATAATCATGCTTGGTACTGTGACTCAGCTTCTATAGAACTGAGTAAAGATACAAAAGCAGTTGTTGAAATGTAAGAGTTATAGTTACATATTAGTTTCTTCTATTATTTTTTGTAATAATTAATAAAAACTAACCGTTTTAAACCTTGATAGGGCATGGAAATTGTGGAACAAGTTTAAGGGCATTGCCCTTAAAAAATTTCATAAACCTATATGGACAAAAGTTATGGTATGTACAAGTCAATATTAATAATTTTATTAATTTTACAATTGAATAATAAAGATGTTCGAATATGAAATCACATGTACACTTGTTTTTGTAGGTTCCACAACAAAATAATGGAGTCATGTGTGGTTATTATGTCATGAAGTTTATGAGCGAAATCATCACAAATATCAAAATTCCAATTGATGATGTGGTAATATCTTTCACTCATATACATAAAAGTTTTTAGCATATTTGAGTTTGTTTTTGTAAATAAATGAAATTATATTCTTATTTTGATTTTAAATACATGTAGTTCTTTGGTTGGAACAAGACGGGCCACGACCGGCAAATATTTGATGATTTACGAGAGGAATGGGCAGAACACATGGTTCAAATTATATCATCACAAGAAGAATCAGGAGAAGATTATGATGATATTGAATAGTATTTGACAACAAAACAATAAATTTTTAAATGATTTAATTTATCTATATATTCCTGTGTTTGAAATCACTTGTTTGCTGGATGATTATATGCTCATGTATTTAGGGGAATGCTCATCTCTCTTTACTACTTTCCTTAAGAACTAATATTAGCACTTTATTAATCATTTGTTTATAAATATCAATTTATTTGGAATCTCTACTAGTATTTTTAATGCTATAATGAGATGGTAATATTTATAATGATTTAATTTCTTCATTCGTATGTTTGAAGTTTAGATTGCTTGTTTGATGGATGTTTTTACATGCTCATATGAATTGTTATTTTTTTGTCTAGTTTTAACGTCATTAACGCTTAACGCCAATCAAGATTCTAAGCAAACCAAGCTTACTCGATCGCATCTAATTACACTTTGATGATATTATTTTATTTGTAATTTAATTTAACTATGTGTATTATATATACATTATTTGTTTTTTGAAATAAATTTAATTATCTAGTAATTAAATATATTTAAATTTTTAATTATTTGTATTATTATTTATATTTTAATTTTTAATGCTATATATATATTGAATAATACAAAAAATGAGAATAAAAAAATAAAATAAAATCATAAAATGTACGGGCATGTAAAGTCGTTTAACGCCATAAAAACACTTCAGGACAAAGTTTTTAAGAGAGAAAAATTTTAAATTTTTTTCTTATCATTTTTTTATTTAAATTATCCATGTTTTCGAAGTAACTTTCCTTGACAATAAAAGCAGCGTTGCCACCAAGTTTGATTATGGCACAAGCTACATTGCCAGGGGCACCACCAGGCGCTTTAAGGAAACCAGAAGACTCAGCCAATGAAACTCCAGACTCATTTGGTACAAAGTCAATTAACATCTCTGCAAAAGCTACCACCAATGGGCTTGGGTTTGCACTTGTAACTGACATCTCTGTGTCTTTTGTAATTCTTAATTTGTTATTACTTAGAGCCAAAGTGTTTCGCTAGCTGTGTGTTTGTGTTAATTACTTCTCCAAATCACACTCTTTATATATATATATATATATATATATATACCCACACACAAGATTGGTATGCGATTGTGTTATAAGGTGAAGATTGCTGATTATGTTTGGTGTTTGGAATATAATAGCAAATCATACTTGTAATTGAATTTGGATATTATATTATCTAATTGGATAAATTAATTACTCTTATCCTTAAACATCACTTAATTTTAATTACTTCGTGCCAATTATAGATTTAGTAGGAGATTATTGCTTGTACAGCTAATTCTATATTTTCCTCGTAAGTCTAGAACTCAACTCGGTTCCAAATATAAAATTATTATCCTCAACTAAAAATAACATTGTTATCCTATATTTTTTTTTTGTTGGAACAAATGATGGTAAGAAATCACTCTTGCCTCCTAGTTTACATTTTCATCACAAATGTTCGTAAAGTTTGAAAAAACAATCTATGACGGTACTGAGTATATTATCAAAAATATTCTCATAATAAATAACTTTAACTTTTCAATCTATTAATGTGTGTTTCAAATACTTTTTTTAATTTTTTTTTGTTCTTTTTTCTAAAGTATTGAAATATCTTTTTAAAAATAATAAGTAAAAATATTTACTTATTTACTATATTTGTTATGATTAACAAATAAAAATCTAAATTAAGTAAAAGATATATAAAAATATAAAAATTTAATCTATTATTCTAGATTTCTTTTCTCATTTTTATCCCTTTTTCTCTCTCCATTCATTTTTTTTAATATTTGTTTTTCTACTTTCTCCAAAATTCTCTCTCATTATGAAAACTTATTGATTAGACAATTAATTAATTAATTAGTTAAATTGAGAAAATACTTTAAGTGCTTTTTACAATGTCATATAAAAAAATTAAATTTACTTTTTAATTACTTAATATAATTTTAAAATTAAGTACCATACTCAAAAACTAGAATATATATTTAGAATTATTAGAGAATTTATTAAAAAAATGAGATAAATGTATTTTAGTCAAATTTAATTATCCATAAACATTAATTCCTTATAATTTAGTCTTAAATTATTATATTTTATAGATTTAATTTATTGATTATATTGTTAATTCCACTTTGTATGTTAAAATTGAAAACATTATAATTTTTTTATCATTATATATTGAGTTATGTGTTATTAAATTTAATTAAAATTAAATTCTATAATATTTTTAGAATTTTATTTTTTTTATTTCATATATATGTATATGTATATGTATTCAATGCAAATGGTTTAATAAATAATTTTATAAAATGATATCAACTTTGAATAAATACAATATAAAGTATATACATTTTTAATTATAATTAAATATTTTTTTTATTTTAAGAATCAATTTATTAATTTAATTTTTCATATTTATTAATACATATACCTTTAAATAGTTTTATCTAACTTTTAGTGTGATTTATTAATACTATTTATCTAAATTATTCGTTATATATATATCAATTAATAAAGTTTTAATATTTTTATTTATTTTATAAATTTAATTTTTTATTATTAAAACTAAAATTTTAACTTAAAGTCAAGATACTCTTAAATTTTAAAGTTATTAAAAAAATGTTAATAAATAACGATTATCTTTAATTTTTTGTTAAAGTTGACTATCTTTAATATTTTTAAATAATTGGGGACATTTTGAAGAAAATACAATCCTCGAGAGTACTCTTGATATTTTAATTTCCCCAAATATTGATATAGTAAGAGCACTTAAAATTAATAACTATTTTTGTGAGAATTGTAGTCCACTAATTTTGATAAAATGTCACCAAAAATTCAGTCAATTTTTGTAATGTATTCCTCCATTATTTTTCTCTATTTTTTTAAAAGTAAATTTTCATTTTTATATTTTTCTCCATTTTTTTCTGTTTTGAAAATTTTATTTATGAAATTATTTAAATAAATTATTCATATTAATTTTTTCAATGAAAAATTTAAAAATAGGTTTCTAAAAGTTTAGCCACCTAACTAAGTTCACTACTTTATTTTTGTGCTCTCATGTGTTTAAAAAAATATATACCAAATGTTAAAAAAAATAGTAGAGTAATAAAAAAAGTAAAACATAATACCTAGAAAAAATGAAGCATCTAAATCAAGCAAATGTAGAAATATTTTTGTCATGTAACACACTATTAGTCTATTGTTTACGTAATATTATCTAGTGAAATAACTTATCATTTTATGGTTTTAGATCAAAAATTCAAATTATACAAATAATAATTTATCTAAAAAAACTAATAGTTACCTAGTAATTAGTTTCTTGATATCTTTTGACATTGTTGCATTGTATCCCCTATTTTTTACCTTTGGGATTTTTTTTTTCAAATAAATGATTATACAACTCGCATATTTATTTAATAAGACAATAAATAATTATATAACTATATTTGTCTAAACATTTGTAACATATATTTATATACTACATTGTAATTAATTTGGGCTTACTTTTCAATTTTTTTCATTACTTTTGACTTTTTTTAATACATTCCAGTCAACTTTTCTCAATGAGTTGGATATATATAGATAAACCTTAATTTAATTTTTCCCAGAGAAACTTTAATTTTTTCATCAATGAATTTTTTTGATGAAGAAAATGATATGATAAGGTGGGGTTGGTGATTATACTCCCTGCTATATATATATATATATATATATATATATATATATATATATTCTTTACAAAATTAATAATTTTATTACTAAAATATAATATTATTAATGAGAATATATTTTATATCGGTTATTTGATCTCTAACAAAACAAACAACTTTAATTATATTAGTATTTTTACCATAAATTTCATATATGTTAAAATAAACATATAAATATATCAAACTTTAGTTAACATTTATTACTGTACTATTTATCTCTACTTCCTCTCTAACCTCTCTGATCCCTCTTATATCTCCCTAACCTCTCTAATCTCCCTTTAATCTCCCTAACCCTCAATTAAAGCCAATTCACTATCTTCTTCGTTGATTTGCTTCCTGAAGTATAACATAAATGGAATGAAGATATTCATAATGTAACGAAGAAAATTTATTCCAATCCAATACCAAGTAAACAGGGTCCACATAAAATATGAGAAACTGCATGGTTTAGAGATAGTTGGGAACAAAACCTAGATTGTTGATTTAAGAAAAAAAAAAGGGTCGCTAAAGGTATAAAAAAAGCTATTTTGGCGTATAACTATGAGTTTTCTACGAAAAAAAAAGTTTCAACCTTTAAATTTAGGAGAGACATTCAGATACCCAAAACTCAAAAAGGTCCGCACTTGAAAGTCCAAAGATAAATATTAAAAGAAAGTTGAATTTTGAAGAGCTTGAAGAAACAGAGAAAGATCAAACAAATAAGAAAAAGAAGTGTGTTCGTTCTCTATATAGATTTAGTATATGTGAAATAATGTTCTCTACCCATCAAGCATTGAGGGTCACACGGCTACTCATAACATTACACGAAAATCGAGCTTTAAAGTCTATTCGGTGAATCCATTTTAAATGCTAAAATTTAATTTAAAATCAATTAAACCAACTTTTTAAAGTTAGTTAAACGTGAATCGAATTTAAATTATGTATTGTTTTACACATTTTATTCATTTTTTATTATATTCAGAACTTATATTCGATCACATAATAGTAGAAAAAAAAATCAAAATCTGTTTAACAAATTTAAATAATACAAATAATTAAAAAATTAAATATTAATTAATTACTTGAAAATTAAATATTAATTAATTACTTGAAAATTAAATTTATTACAAAAAAATAATTTATATATAATACATACATACATATATATAACTTAAATTATAAGTAAAATAATGTCGTCTCTTTTGTTATGGATTTTGGGATATTCTTACTTTATTTCAAGGAGAAGAAGCTTGGTTTGCTTAGAATCACCAGCATAATGACTTGGAAACTAGTCAAGAGAGATGAGATGGAGTTTGGGCAAAAAACAGCTGGTTCATATAACAATTTATTCTCCTAAATACATGAGCACATAAACATCTATCAAATAAGTAGTCCAAACTTCAGAGACACATGAATAGAGAAATTAAAACATTATAAAAATTACCATGGTGTTGTCCTATGTTATTTAAGATCATCAAATTTCTCTCCTGATTCTTCTAGTGATGTTATAATTTGAATCATGTGTTCTGTCTATTCTTTTTGTACATCATCAAAAATTTGCATATCATAGCCCGCTGTGTTCCAACCAAAGAACTATATATAATTAAATTCAAAATAAGAATGTAATATCATGAATTCACAAAAAATAACTTATATATGTTAAAAGATTAGTAAAAGAGATTACCACATCGACACCAGAGTGATATAATAATAACCCCATCCATTCGAAATCATATTAGCACTGTATTAATATTTTGTCTATAAATATGAAGCTATCTAGAATCAAGCTGGTATTTTTAATGCTATAATGAGCTCTAAATATGAAATCAAGTGTAACTCCGACTTGTTACTTGGGTTGGTTAAGTTTTGGTGCCCATAAACTAATACTTTTGTATTTCCTTAGGGTGAAAACCACAATTACTCTTGAAGATATGATGATTCTTGGTGGTTTTCCTATACTTAGCTGGCCAGTGACTACCATGATGTTGTCATACCATGGAACTAGGCAAGAGAGATGAGATGAAGTTTGGGCAAAAAACAAGTTCATATAATAATTCATTCCCTTAAATACATGAACATATAAACATCCATCAAACAAAACATCTATCAAACAAGCTGCCCAAACTTCAGATACAAGAACAGAGAAATTAAAGCATTATAAAAATTACCATGATGTTGTCATGTGCTATTCAAGATCATCAGAATCTTCTATTAATTCTTCTTGTGATGATATAATTTGAACCATGTGTTATGCCCATTCCTCTCATAAATCATCAAAAATTTGAGGGTCATAGCCTGACTTGTTCCAACCAAAGAATTACATGTATTTAAATTCAAAATAATAATGTAATATCATGAATTCACAAAAAATACTCATATATGTTAAAAACGTTTATGGATAAAAGAGATTACCACATATTTAATTGGAATATTGATATGTGTGATGATTTTGTTCATAAACCTCATGACATAATAACCACACATGACTCTATCATTTTGTTGTGGAACTTACAAAAAAAAGTGTACACAATTTTTCATATTCGAACATCTTTATTATTCAATAGTAAAATTAATTAAATTATTAATATTTGCTTATACATACCATAACTTTGTCCCATATAAGCTTATGATATTTTTTAAGGGCAATACCCTTACTCTTGTTCCATAGCTTCCATGCCATATCAAAGTTTAAAATAATTAGTTTTTTTATTAAATATTACAAAGAATAATAAAAGAAAAATAGCTAGCTATAACTCTTAAATTTCAACAACTGCTTTTGTATCTTTACTCAATTCTATGGAAGCTGAGTCACAATAACAAACATAATTGCTATATAGATCAAGGATTACCAACATCCAATGATCTTGACCTTGTTCAAACTTTAGTGGCCAAAGTATTATCAACTTTTGATTTCTGTTAAGTGTTAATGCCTTATCACATAATTGTTTAGCTCTGAAACTAACATCCTTATCTTGATATTGATTGACAAATGAAGAATCATAGAACATTGTTAAATGTGATGAGTGATTAGCTTGAAGTCGATAATAACATGCCCTATATAAAAGAAATATATATAAATAATTAGATAATATAAACATAATTATATATGTTCTACATATATGAAAGTTATTTACTGATTGAGGACTCACCTTGCCCACACTTGAATTATACTTAAATCGATCATTTGATATTCAAACAACTACAATATGCACTCTATCAATATATACGTTTGGCCAATATCTACACCAAAACTTTCTATAAGAAGTGGCACAGTCCATCCATCATTTATGCTAGATGCCCTCGCAACAATAGTCATCAAAGAGCCAAGATTTCTATTAAAGTTCATAGCATAATCATAACTATACATTTTCCATGAGTTCTTCTTGAATGACCTAGTGTGCGATGATTACCCACTAGACATAGATTTACCATGATATACTTGCTTTGTATCTTTTAAATGTGCTACACTTACTAATTCTGGTATAATAGCTAAAGAAAAGTATTATATATGTTAGTAACAATAAAAGAATAATAATATAATAGTAGTAAAAAAAGTGTTATCTTAAGTAAGAAAATAGTACCATCTCAAAATTTATCACAACTTGACTCAATGGCCAAGCCACATATTGTCCAACCGCTTCTTGGACTATGGTAGTATCTCGAAGGCATATGTAGTGGAAAATCATGGAGAAATGATCGATCAATTACTATTCACCAATAATTTGGCAAATATTGATTATGAATCATTCGATCATCGCTCAATTGTTGTATTATTCCAATGGCAACAAAGTTCGTTGATGAAGGATGTTTCAACAAACATTTCATATTCTGTAAAAAATTTAAGCGTTATATATATTAAATAAAATATATAATAAAAAATAAAAATAATAGACTATGTACATAAACTTTAAATCTTACCACAAATGATTCATCAAATAGAGGAGGACTCCCATGTGGGTTAGCTATTGGAAGGACATTCTCATCAAAACATTTATCTTGATGTGATGGATGGTAGGAATGCACAAATTACATTGGAGATGTTGAACCACTACCAGATTGAATCTGCATTCTTGGCATGAAGGAATGACCAATAGGATGACTATATCCCATACATGATATATGGTTAGGCGCGCCATGAGATTGCATAGGTGGCATGCCTGGCATGGATGGTAGCATGATTGGCATGGATAGTTCCATGCCTAGCCAATAAGGCATGCCCTGATTGTAGTGTGCTACCATGCCTGACATGTGTTGTGATTGATATTCTTTTAAAGTGGTAATCTCACTTAACATTGAGGCCTTAAAGGAGTTGAATTCTTCTTCAATTTTATAGTACTTCTCCTTACTGACCATTTGAGGCTTTTGTTTTGGAATGTTAAAAAACTCCATATAACCATCATATTGGCTTCCTCTCTTAACATGACAAGGATGTTCCCGCCCAAATACATCATATATAGCATCTTTCCCTAGCTGTTCGATTATTTCACCCCTGGTTATTTGTTATTGAACAACTCTTTACAAATAATAAAGTAAACAAACATATCATACATCATTACATCAATTAGAAAAAAACATAACGACTTTGTATCAAGGTAAATTACTAACCAACTTATTTAGTTGTTGTTCTCCTCGTTTAGTCATTGGTCTTGACTTCTTCATTTTGGGAGTCTTTGTTTCTATATATAATTTAGACCGGGTAACCAGTCTACCCACTTCAACTTCCTACATAAATTAAATAAATTTATTAACCATGACATCAACTTAAATTTGAGAAAAATAGATATGAAAATATTTATAAATTAACAACTTAGTAATACCATTTTTTGCTAACTTCAAGATTTGAAGACCTCCTAGTACGGTTAAGAAAAATATTCTGCATTTGTATATTCTGATGTTCTTCCTTAATAATTTGAAATTCATACGTACATCTATAATCCACAAAGTCTTTCTAAACTTGGGGTTCAATCCAGGGGTATTCTTTAGGGATTTTGTATAGTTGTACTTTATCAAGTGGTTCCAAATATGGAAACATATAATTTCTGGCCAATATGGAAGTTTTGTATTCCTTCCATACCTTATTTTCAAATCTTATAACACTTGCTCATCTAAGTGTCAGACACTTTATAATGATTATGTAAAAACACACTATAAAAGATGAGATATAATACAACAAAAGATATAATATATGTAATTAGTTATAAAATAAAAGAGACTTACACAAATGGTTTTCCATATTTTGAAATTTTTAGCTTCGTCAACCTTAGTCCAATCATTTATATTGATTGGTATACTTGACCTCACAAGTCTACCAATAAAGGATTTCAATTGTTGGCTATTTTCCCCTAATGGATTAGTAGTATCATCAAATAGAATGAGTACTCTATCATCTAGGTTAAATGGAGCATTAGGTATATTCGCCCAACCCCTTCTTTTCAAATGCCCCAATGGATCATTTGGATCTACAAGCTCTGATACCCTAAGATCCATGAAATATCTGCAAACAATGATGAAATAGAAATTAATTGAAAATTTTAAGTCTATACACATAAACATGCAAGAGTTATTAGAATAATATAGAACATACATTATGTTTAATTAGGTTATTGATCGTATATATATATTCCTTCATAATCACTTCGAGTCCATAAAGAAGAATCATCATCATCAAATAGATTATCACATACATTAGGAAATTTATTTGAGAAATGACTAATATTGGATAATGTATCAAGCATCTCATCATCTTCTAAAGCATCACAATGGTAGAACTCTTTTTGTGGAGGCGTTAACACAACATACCATCTTTTGTCAATTTGATCGCTCACGTAAAATACTTGTTTTGCATGAAGTGCTAACGTGAAAGGATCATCGGTGTGACTTCCCTTGGATAAATTTACAAGGGTAAATCCAAAATCATCTATTTTATATCCAACATTGATAACATCTTTGACCCAATCACATAAGAATACTATTTCATGGAAGACCTCATAATCAAGTTTCCAAATTTCTTGAATTATACCATAATATGTTCTATCAAAAAGTACAGGATTACCATCATTACTACAAATTGGACTATTAAAGTCGGTTAAAAATTAACTTTAAACCAATTTAAAGTCGGTTCAACACGTGAACCAACTTTATGTGTAAAGTCGGTTCAACGCGTGAACCGACCTTATGTGTAAAGTCGGTTTAACGCATGAACTGACCTTATGTGTATGTTTTTATTTTTATTCTCATTTTTCACTCTACTAACATGTATTCAATATAGTATAAAAAAACCAAAATATAAATAATAATACAAATAATTGAAAATTTAAATATAATTAATTACTTGATAATTAAATTTATTACAAAAAAATGTATATACAATATATATATATAGTTAACTTAAATTACAAATAAAATAATATCGTCAAAGTGTAATTGGATCGTGCGAGCAAGCTTGGTTGGCTTAGAATCACCAACATAGTGATAAAGAAACGGGGCAAAAAGAAACTGGTCCATATAACAATTCATTCCCCTACATACATGAGCACGTAAACATCCATCAAACAAGTAGTCTAAACTTTAGAGACATAGTAATGGAGAAATTAAATCATTATAAATATTACCATGGTGTTGTCCTATGTTATTCAAGATTATATTCTTCTCCTGATGTTTGAACAAAGTGTTCTATCCATTCTTCTTGTAAATCATCAAAAAGAGATTACCATAGCGACATCTGAGTGATATAATAATAACCTTATCCCTTCAAACTCATATTAGCACTTTATTAATATTTTGTCTATAAATTTGAAACTATCTGGAATCAAGCTGGTATTTTTAATGCTATAATGAGCTCTAAATATGAAATCAAGTGTAACTCCGATTGGTTACATGGTTTGTATGAGTTTTGGTGCCATTAAATGTATGGAACAATTTTGTAATATGTTTATGGGCACCAAAACTCATACAAGCCAAGTAACAAAATAAGAGTTACACCTGACTTCATATTTAGAGCTCATTATAGCATTAAAAATACCAATAGAGATTCCAGATAGCTTCATATTTATAGACAAATGATTAATAAAGTGCTACCATGATGTTGTCATAAGGAAAGTAGGCAAGAGAGATGAGATGAAGTTTGGGCAAAAAATAGGTCCATAAAACAATGCCTTCTCCTAAATACATGAGCACATAACCATCCATCAAACCAAACATCCATCAAACAAAACATCCATCAAACAAGGGACTTTAGACACATGAATAGAGAAATTAAATCATTAAAAAAATTACTGTTATGTTGTCATATGCTATTCAAGATCATCAGAATCTTCTCCTGATTCTTCTTGTGATGATATAATTTGAACCATGTGTTCTACCTATTCCTCTCGTAAATCATCAAAAATTTGCTGGTCATAGACCGTCTTATTCCAACCAAAGAACTACATGTATTTAAAATCAAAATAAGGATGTAATTTCTTGAATTCATAAAAAATAACTCATATATGTTAAAAACTTTTCTATATATGGGTAAAAGATGTTACCACATCATCAATTGGAATTTTGATATTTGTGATGATTTCGCTCATAAACTTCATAACATAATAACCACACATGACTCCATTATTTTGTTATGGAACCTACAAAAAACAAGTGTACATGATTTTTCATATTCGGATATCTTTATTATTTAATACTAAATTAATAAAATTATTAATATTTGCTTGTACATACCATAACTTTTTTCCATATAAGCTTACGAGATTTTTTAAGGGCAATGCCTTTAAACTTGTTTCACAGCTTCCATGCCCTATCAAGGTTTAAAATGATTATTTTTTTATTAAATATTACAAAAAACAATAGAAGAAACCAATAGGTAGCTATAACTCTTAAATTTCAACAACTGCTTTTGTATCTTTACTCAGTTCTATGAAAGCTGAGTCAAAGTACCAAGCATGATTATTGAACAGATCAAGGATTACCAACATTCAATTGTATCTTTACTCAATTCTATGGAAGTTGAGTCACAATACCAAGCATAATTATTGAACAGATCAAGGATTACCAATATTCAATGATCTTGGTCATCTTCAAACCTTAGTGGCCAAAGGATTATCAACTTTTGATTTCTGTTAAGTGTTAATACCCTTCCACATAATTGTTTAGCTCTGATTCTAACATCCTTCTCTTGATATTGATTAACATATGAAGAATCATAGAACATTGCTAAATGTGATGAGTGATTATGTTGAAGTCGATAATAACACACCCTATATAAAAGAAATATATATAAGTAATTAGATAATATAAATATAATTAGATATGTTCTACATAAATGAAATAAAATGAACAGATTGAGGACTCACCTTTTCCACACTTGAATTATACTTAAATCAATCATTTGATATTCAAATAGTTGCAATATGCACTCGATCGATATATAAGTTTATCCGAGGTCTACACCAGAAATTTCTATAGGAAGTGGCACAGTCCATTCATCATTTATGCTAGATTCCCTTGCAACAATAGTCATCAAAATGCCAAGATTTTTGCTAAATTTTAAAGCATGATCATAACTATACTTTTTCCAATGCTTCTTCTTGAATGACTTAGTGCGCGATGATTGGCCACTAGACATAGATTTAGCACGAGATACTTGCTTCGTATATCTTAAATGTGCTGCATTTAAGAGTTCTAGTATAATAGATTGAAGAAAAGTATTATGTATGTTAGTAACAATAAAAGATATAATAAAATAATAGTAGTAAACAAGTGTTATATTTTAAATTAAAAAATAGTTCACGTCAAAATTTAAAACAACTTGAATTGAAGGCTAAGCCACATACTGTCCAACCGCCTCTTGGACTGTGGTAGCATCAAAAGGCACAGGTAGTGGAAAATCATAGGGCAATGATTGGTCAATTACTATTCGCCAATGATTAGGAAAATATTGATTATAAATCATCTAATCATCACTCAATTGTTGTACCGTTCCAATAGCAACAAAGTCCGTTGATGAAGGATGTTTCAACAAACATTTCATATTCTGTAAAAATTTTAAGTGCTATATATAATAAATAAAACATATAATAATAAATAAAAATAATAGATTGTATATACCAGAAATTAAAATCTTACCACATATGATTCATCAAATAGAGGAGGACTCCCATATGAGGTAGCTATTGGATGTACATTCTTAGCAAAACGTTCATCGTGATGTGATTGATGGTAAGAATACATAGATTGCATTGGAGAAAATGAACCACTACTTGATTGTACATGCATTCCTAGCATAAAGGGAGAACTAATAGGATGACTATATCCCATATTGGATATAGTTTAAGCGTCATAAGATTGCATGGGTGGCATGCCTGGCATGGATGGTTGCATACTTGGCCAATATGGCATGCCCTGATTGTAGAATGATGTCATGCCTAACATGCGTTGTGATTGATATTCTTTTATAGTGGCAATCTCACTTAACATTGAGGCCTTAAAGGAGTTGAGTTCTTTTTCAATTTTAGTGTACTTCTCCTTACTCACCGTCTGAGGCTTTTGTTTTGGAATGTTAAAATACTCCATATAACCATCATATTGGCTACATCCCCTAACACGACCAGGATGATTGCGTCCGAATGCATGATATATAACATCTCTCCCAAGCTCTTCGATTATTTCATCCCTGGATATTTATTCTTGAACAATTTTCTATAAATAATAAAGCACAGAAACATATCATGAATTATTACATGAATTATTAAAAATCATATGGACTTTGTGTCAACTGAAATTACTATCCAACTTATTTAGTTTTTCTTCTCCTTACTTAGTCATTGGTCTTGACTTCTTCGTTTTGGGAGTCTTTGTTTCTATGTACAATTCAGATCGGGTAACTAGTTTACCCAATTTAGCTTCCTACATAAATTATGAAAAATTTATTAACCATTAAATGAAATTAAATTGAGGAAAATAAATATAAAAATATTTATAAATTAACACAAATTAATAATACCATTATATATCTAATTTCAGGATTTGAAGACCTCCCAGTACAGCTAGGAAGAATGTTATGCATTTGTATATTTTGATGTTCTTCCCTAATAATTTGAAATTCATCTGTATGTTTATAATCCACGAAGTCTTTCCAAACTTGAGGTGTAATCCAAGGGTGTTCTTCAGGGATTTTGAAGAGCTCTACTTCATCTAGTGGTTCCAAATATGGAAACACATAATTTCTTGCCAATCTGGAAGTCTTGTATTTCCTTCCATGTCTTATTTGCAAATCTTATAACACTTGATTTTCCAAGTGTCATCGACTTTATAACAATTCTGTAAAAACACACTACAAAAGATTAGATATAATACAAAAAAGATAAAATATAAGAGACTTACACAAATGGTTTTCCATGTTTTGAACTTTTCATCTTCGTCAACCTGAGTCCAATCATTTATATTGATTTGTATACTAAAATTTACAAGTCTACCAATAGAGGATTTCAATTGTTGTCCATTTTCCCCTATTGGATTACCAGTAGCATCAAATAGAACGGGTACTCTATCATCTGGGTTAAGTGGAGCATCAGGTATATTCGCTCAATCCCTTCCTTTCAAATTCCCTAATGGATCATTTGGATCTACAAGCTCTATTACCCGAGGATCCATGAAATATCTGCAAACAATGAAGAAATATAAATTAATTGACAATTTTAGGAACATACATATATATAAACATCTAAGAGTTATTACAACAATATAGAACATACGTTATGTTTAATTAGGTTATTGATCGTATACATATATTCCTTCACAATCACTTCGAGCCCATGATGAAGAATCATCGTCATCAACTAGATCATCAAATACATTAGGAAATTTGTTTGAGAAATTACTAATATTGGTTAATGTATCAAGCATAGGGTCATCATATTTTAAAGCATCACAATGGTAAAACTCTTTTTGTGGAGGCGTTAACACAACAGACCATCTTGTATCAATTTGATCACTCACGTAAAATATTTGTTTTGCATGAAGTGCTAATGTGAAAGGATCATCAATGTGACTTATCTTGGATAAATTTAAAAGGGTAAATCCAAAATCATCTATTTTATATCCAACATTGATAACATCTTCGACCTAATCACACAAGAAAATGATTTCATGAAAGACCTCATAATCCAATTCCCAAATCTCTTGAATTATACCATAATATGTTCTATGAGAGAGTACATGATTACCATCTTTTGAACTAGAAAATTGCATAGTTTGTGCAACCATCTTCACACCATTATTTTGATTTACTCAGACTTTGTCCCTATATTGAGTCATAAACCTTGATCCATTTATTGTGAAACTAGAAAATGATTTGACATCGAATTTTGGACCATGTGCAAGCCATTCTAAACTTTATGTTATTTTATGATTTGGTTTCTTGATTTCATCTCGAATCTATGTATAGAAAAACATGAAATGTGTTTAAAGCAAAGTTTTAAAACATTGCATAGATCTAAGTAGTAATGAATTTTTGTATGTGACACTTACATGGTTGCGAAACTAATTAATAAGGTCTCCCTTATGTTCATCATACAACCATTTTTCTCCTCTCTCTTTTTTGTAACGAGGATCGATCTTCAATAAGTTTAAACGCATCCTGTAATGTTATTAAAGATATATGAAGTAAATATAATCATTAATAGTTAAATAAAAAAATAATTTTTGCATAAATGGAAAGGTTAAACATCACTTACTCTATGTATAGTTGTGCCTTATTATTATTTACCAAAATGATTTGGTGTGTTTTTCCCATCGAGTGTGATCCATAAACAATTTCTTACTTCCAGCAAGCATAGGGTTACCTACTTGGATCATGTGACGTTTTAAGAACAAATTGTGCGTATGATTCCCAATTTCAGTGCAACCACTAAAGTAGTTAGAACAAAACTCAATGGCCTTTTCATCAATATAACGTTCCACCATGCATCCTTCATGTCGATTTCTATTATTTACATATCCTTTAAGGACTTGCATATATCTCTCAAAAGGATACATCCACCTTAAGTAATTAGGACCACACAATTGAACCTCTCGAACTAAATGAACACACAAATGAATCATTCTATCGAAGAAAGAAGGAGGAAAATATTTTCAATTAGACACAAAGTCTCTACAACATCTTTCTGTAAAGAGTTTAACTCGCCAATTGATATAGATTTTTTGCATATTGTATTGAAGAATGAACAAAGATGAATTATTGCTAATCGAATATGTTTTGGAAGAATTGATGTAATAGACACTGGTAATAATTGTTGCATTAAGATATGACAGTCATGTGATTTCAATCCATAAAGTTTCTTATCGGTGATAGACACAAAATTTCTTAAGTTGGATAAGTAACCATCAGGAACCTTCACACCCTCCAAACATTTACAAAAGAAATCCTTATCTTTTGTTGACATTGTAAATGATGTTGGTGGCAAGTATGTTTGATTCTTATCATTTTCCACCCTTGGTTCCAATTCAGGTCGCATGCCTAGTTTCTTTAAATCTAGTCTTGCTTTAATTTCATCCTTTGTTTTTCCAGGTATATAAAGTAAAGTACCAATCAAGCTCTCACATACATTTTTCTCAATATGAATGACATCTAAGATGTGACGAATATGTAGGTCTTTCCAATAAGGTAATTCCCAAAATATTTATTTTTTATTCCAACAACCTTGGTATACTAATTCAAACTCTTTTTCATTTTCACCCATTTCATTAGTTGACCTCTTTCGTTTCCCTACCTTAGTGAGTATTGTTTTTTCATCTTTCCATATCGTTTGAATATCATACAATTCAATGGCCTTAATATTTGAACACCTCGCAAAGGTTGGGGTGCATGATTATGATCTTCTTCACCATTGAACGGCTTCTTTTGGTATCTAAACTTGTGTCCATATGGAAAAAATATTATGTCTTCTATACGACATATTTCGTTCATGAACTAGATAAGTTGTAGAAGTTCCATCACTACATATAGGGCATCCCTTGTAACCTTTTTGTTGCATGTCCTGATAAGTTTCCATAGGTAGGAAAATCATTAATTGTCCATAAAAGGACCTCCCTCAAGTTAAAGTGTTATTCTTTTTGTGCATCGTAAACATTTACACCATCATTCCACAACATCTTTAAATCATCTATCAGAGGCTACAAATATACATCAATATTAACACCAGGTTGTTTCAGTCCTTAGATCAATAACTTTAACCTATTGAATTTTCTTTTCATACATAACCAGGGAGGATGGTTGTATGTTACCATAATTATTGGCCAATAACTATATCTACTACTAAGAGAACTATATGGATTAATTCCATCAGCAGCAATGTCAAGATGAAGATTGCACGGATCATATGCAAATTAAGGAGATAAATTATCTACTACTTTCCAATTTGGAGAATCATCAGGATGACGGAGCACCCCATCATCAGATCAATTATTTGAATGTCAAGTTAACATCTTTGATGTCTCTTTACTTTTGAACAACCTTTGAATGCGAGGAATTTTGGGAAGTACCAAAGAACCTTTACGAGTACCCCTTTCTTATGTGTTGTCTCATTTGTACCATGCTTCCATCTCGATTCTTTACACATCAAATAATCATATAATGTCTCATATTCTTTTCTATAAAGAATGCAATCATTTGGACAAGCATGAATCTTATGATGTTCCATGCCAAATCTAGTAAGAGATTTCTTCACTTCATACATTGAAGATGGTAATTCAATACCCTCAGGAAACGTATCGACTAGTAGATTTAGTAATTCTTTGAATCCCTTTTCAGAAAACCATGTTTTGCCTTCACATTGTACAAATGAACCAATCCTGACATTTTAGTGTATTTCTTGCATTTTGGATAAAATAGTTTTTCGGTATCTTCTAGATGTTTTTTAAAGGTTTCGGGATCATTCTCACGTAGGTCATCTTCAACACCATGAAACATATTTTCTGTCTGTACATTATGATAAGATGTACGTAATCCACTCACATTCTTATTTACCTCTTCCCCACGAGTATTATCAATATTTTCTCCATGATAATACCAACATTTATAGCATAAAAGAATACCACTACGGATAAGGTGATACTTAACCTCGTCAACTTCATGAAATCGCTCATTTTTATATTTAACACATGGGCATCGAATCATGCTAATTCTATTATTACTATTTTTACAAGCAAATTCCATGAAACTTTCAACTCCAGAAATATAGTCCTGCTTAATTCTACACTTTGACATCCAAGATTTGTCCATTTTCTATTAATGACATTACTTAAGCATATTAATTATGTATACAATCAATATATTTTAAGTATTATTATATATAAATTCCCTAATTATTAGAATATATATCAAAACATACATAATACAAAAAATTATCATTTTAATCATTTTGCAATTGTATTACTTTTACTTAATAAAATATAATTATTTATATGTAAATAAATTTATCCACATACGGTAAATTTTATAGTCTCTCAAACCCACAACATCCAGATATTATTTCCACTGAAAATAAGCCAAACATATAATAACAAGAATAATACAAAACATACATAAATCAAAAATTTATACAAAAAATAAAGAAAATTGAATAATAAATGCGTAGGATTAATATAAATACTTACAAGAGTAAATGAAGAAAATGAGGAAAAAATGTGTGTTTTGTAAGTGAGAATAAGTGAGAAAATGGTTATAATAAATTTAAGTATTTGGCTAAAAAAAATAGGGGATTTGAAAGATAATAAGGAGAGGAATATAACTCACGAAACAACATTGGAAATGGTTTTCCGAGGTGGGTGAAAAATGAGAAAGAGTGGAGGAGGTGAGCTCGGTTTTGAAGTTTATTGTTGCTGCACAAATTGAAAAAAGATGTTCTGATGAAGAAGAGAGGAGAAAAATGGATTAATACGTGTGGATAGCGTCGGTTGACACATAGAACTGATGCTATCCATATGTGTAGTGTCGGTTCAACATGTTAACCGACGCTACGTCCTACGTGTATTTTTTTATTTAAAAAATGTAGTTTAAAATTGAAATTTGTTTTGGTCAATTATTATTTTATTTGAACTCTTTAAAATTTAATTTAAATATATTTATATAGTATAATTTTTATTTTGTTAGACAATTGGTTTTTAAAATTACATAATTTTGTGTGTTTGTTTGGATACTTAATTTTATATATGTACGTACATGTTTATAGTTAAAATCAAATAAAATCACAATTGACCCAAAAAAACATTGTAGTATATAATTTTAATTTTAAACTACATTTTTTAAATAAAAAAATACATGTGGGACGTAGCGTCGGTTGATGTGTTAAATCGATGCTATCCACGTGTGTATAGTCGATTCACCACGTCAACTGATGCTATCTACGTGTGTAGCGTCGGTTTAACACTTCAACCGATGCTACTTCCTACATGTATTTTTTATTTAAAAAATGTAGTTTAAAATTAAAATTTTTTTGGTCAATTATATTTTTATTTGAACTATTTAAAATTTAATTTGGATATATATATATATATATATATAGTATAAAAAAAGAAAAAATAATAATTTTAAAATAATATCTAAACAAATAGACAAAAATAAATAAAGATGTACATGTACATACGTACATAAAATTAAATATCCAAACAAATACACAAAATTATATAATTTTAAAAATCAACTGTCTAAAAAAAGATAAAATTGTACTATATATATGTATATCCAAATTAAATTTGAAAGAGTCAAATAAAATAATAATTAGCCTAAAACAAAACATTGTACTATATAATTTCAATTTTAAACTACATTTTTTAAATTAAGAAATACACGTAGGACGTAGCGTCGATTCGACATGTCAATTGAAGCTATGTGTAGAGTCGGTTCTCCACCGAATTGACTTTAAATTCATTATAAGTTGGTTTTTTCCAAAAATTGACTTTACATATCCACTTAAATACCCCGTTTTGTAGTAGTGCATCTTTTGAACTGGCAAATTGTATAGTTTGTGCAACCATCTTAATACCATTATTCTCATTTACTCAGACTTTGTCCCTTGCTTGAGTCGTAAACCTTGATCCATTATTTGCGAAACTAGAGAATGATTTGACACTGAATTTTGGACCATGTGCAAGCCATTCTAAAATTTTTGTTATTTTATGATTAGGTTTGTAAAGTTTAACTCGAATCTATGAATACAAAAACATGAAATGTGTTTAAAACAAGGTTTTAAAACATTGCATTCTGTAATATTATTAAAGATATATTAGATATTATTAATGGTTAAATAAAAAATAATTTTATTTTAAATGAAAAGGTTGAACCTATCATCACTTACTCTATGTACGATTGTGCCTCATTATTATTTACCAAAATGATTCAGTTTTCTTTTTCCCATCGAGTGCGATCAATAAACAATTTCTTACTTTCACCAAGCATAGGGTTACCTACTTGGATCATGTGACATTTTAAGAAATTTTTTTGCATAGGATTCCCAATTTTAGTGCAACCACTAAAGTATTCAAAACAAAAAGTAATGGCCTTTTCAGTAATGTAATGTTCCACTATGCATCTTTCAGGTCAATTTTTATTATTTACATATCCTTTAAGGACTTCTATGTATCTCTCAAAAGGATACATCACCCTTAAGTAAGTAGGACCACACAATTGAACCTCTCGAACTAAATGCACACAAGTGAATCATTATATCGAATAAAGAAGGAGGAAATAGTTTTCAAGCAAACACAAATTCTCTACATCATCTTTCTGTAAAGAGTTTAACTCGCCAATCGATATAGATTTCTTGCATAATGTATTGAAGAATGAATAAAGTTGAATTATTGATAATCAAACATGTTTTGGAAGAATTAATCTAATAGCAAATGGTAATAAATGTTGTATTAAGATATGATAGTCATGTTATTTTAGTCCATAAAGTTTCTTATCGATGATAGACATAAAATTTCTTAAGTTGGATGAGTAACCATCACGAACGTTCAAACCCTTCAAACATTTACAAAACACATCCTTCTCTTTTGTTGATATTTGATGAGTGCTCAAAAAGCACTAAAATAACCATGATTTTATGCACATTAATTTATTAAAAATATATATATTTATATGTTTTATCATATATTTATATAAATTTGTCTTTTTTCGGAATCACGGGTATTTTTATTGTTTTTCAGGTATTTTGGCTTAAAAACGCAATTTAAAGACTCAAAGAAGAATACTTGAAGCAATTATTTTTTGATAATTAGTTAGTTTTTGTCATAACTAGTATTTCTTGATAAGATGTAGAAATTATATTAAACCCAAAATCGATGTTTATGAATTTTTTTAGTGGAGACTACCTTTGTGAGATATAATTTGAGCCTAATTTCCTTTATTCAGAGTGAAATATATATTTTTTCTACTCCAAACACATTTCTTATTTCTTCAAATTTTTAGATGATCTCTATAGGTATTAGCATTGAATGTATGAATTTTTTCTCATCTTAATAGAGTATCATATATATTTTTATTATTATTTTTGCTTAGATTAAATGATTTAAGTAGAAATTGATAGTATATGCTTATATCTCGTTCATGCATGAAATTCTTCTGCATACACAAAAAAAGAGACATATATGGGGTTACTAAACCAAGATCAAACGAGAAAAGCCTGAAAATTAATAACTCACCAAAATCCAAAAAAAATAAATGTACAATGCATGCATTGGGTTGACTCTTTAAAATACATATATTGAGAAATATCCTCGGAAAAAAATAGAGATAAAGAATATATAGTATAATCTACATACTATAACCCATTGCTACAAAGTTGTGAGTAAAGGCTAATTACAAAAGAAGGATATATGAAATAATTCCACTAAAAGTCATTGCACTCTCTTCATTTGTAAAAGGCATATATCTTGAAATTCTTTCTTAATGAGTTTGATTTATGCATGAAAATAATATTTAAATATGATATCTTTATAATTTATACATTTGATTCCTTTCATGAGATCAATGTTAAAATAACACTTTGAGCCTTTATTCTTTATACATATGCGAACATATTAGTTCATTTCTATACATCAACTCTTTCGCATATAAATTAGTATGAGTGTTTGAACCCGTAGGATTGAGGTGTTTTGAGAGTATTGACTTGTGAGGAATAGAGTCGGCGAATTACGATTCATGACCTTGAGGAAATTGGGTGAAATTAAATTGATACATTTTTGATATGAAATATGAAAATGATTTTCAACTAATTATTATAATAAATCATGATTGTTTAAAGAGATTAAAATAACTTATGCTTGAGATTTTAATTATGATCTTAAAGAGAGATTAAATAGTATGAGACATTTTTGCGAGATGTTATTAATTTGTGATTTTTGTCGTAAATTTAATTTTTAAGTTGTTTGTTTTTATTGTTTCTTTTGTTTTTACATTTAGTTCAATGTTTGTGGGTATCATTCTGAAAACCCTCACGAGACTCGAAACTTCGTCCACTAGGGCAACCTAGGGGTTTAAAGACTTGTTGCGTAGGCTAAATGCAACGTGTCAATCCACGGAAGTGATTTAGGATAGTTTAATTTTTAGTTTTTATCGCTCTTGCTAAGGGACTAGCGAAGGCGGTTGGGAGTTGTGATGAGTGCTCAAAAAGCACTAAAATAACCATGATTTCAAATGCAGCATTAATTGATTAAAAATATATATATTTATATGTTTTATCATATATTTATATAAATTTGTCTTTTTTCGAATCACGGGTATTTTTATTGTTTTTCGGTATTTTGGCTTAAGCATGATTTAAAGACTCAAAAGAAAATCCTTGAAGCAATACATCAGAAATATATTAATAATTAATTGGGAAAATGTCAACAAACATGGAAAAATTGGAAAAAATGGGTGAAAAGGTCAAAAATGTCAAAAAGATGAAAAATGTGGCGCGGTAATATTGCCATGTAGCGCCAGCCGCCCTGCCTTGTGGCCTGCAGACGGGCACTTGTTCTTGTGGCCGACGCGCGGCGAACGGTAATGACGCGTCGCGATGTCAATGACGACCCTCCGTAGCATGAACCCGTTTTCACCCCATTTTTCACGTGCGGCTGACCCGCAATGACGTCATGCTGGCGTCATTATGACCTCATCATTTCCATTACACGTTTTTTAATTTTTTAATATTTTTTAACATTTTTTTACTCATTTTTCTCTCAAATCCTACCTTTATAAATACCCCCTTCCCTTCAAATCACACCTCAAAACCACACTTCTCTCTTCTTTCTTTCTCTCATTTCTTAGTTTTGAGTTTTTCTTAGTTTCTTTCTTAGTTTCTAAGCTTTTCTTAGTTTTTCTCTTAGTTTTTAGTTAAATTCTCTTAGTTTTAGAGTTCCTCTCTTTTTGAGAGGAACTTGTAACGTTTTTGTAATAATTTAGATTTTTGATTCAATAAATGGAAGTGCAAAGTCGCTTTGGAGGTTTTCTATGACGGGGAATAGCGTCGAAGTTACGTAAGGATTTTATTTTCTTTCTGAGTTATTTTATGCTTTATTCTTACATGTTATATTTAATTTATGCATGATTAAATTACTTGTACTGATTTAATTTATAATCATGATATAATAATAGCGTTGTTATGCTTGCGAAATATTAAATAAGTGAAAATTTCTGAAATGAGTTGATTTTATTTTTATTCAAGATTTTATATTAAGTATGTTAGAGAGAAATATATTATTTTTCATTACAAACTTAAATCTGAAAATTAGATTTTAAGGTTTAGTTATCCGGTCTGATTTAGAGTAGTCTTTCTTTTATTTGTTGGTACAATCAATAGGTAGTTAGAGTGAAACCTACATTTCAAAAGTTTTTATAAGAATTATTATGTGAAAATGTATTAATGACATGTTTTGATAGTGGTTTAAAGCTTGAAAGTTATTGCTTCGAATAACTAAATTCTTAGGTTTAATTTGGACACCTTGAATAAAGTTTAAAAGCTGTCTAGCATGAATGGCGTTTAAATGGTTCATTTTCAATCTCTTAGAAAAAGGAATTAATTTAATTAAGCAAAATTAGTTATCTCCACTCGTAGGTGTTAATTGATTTGTTTTAGTTAACGAAAAATATCTAGCCCAAAGGTGGTATTAAATACAAAAGAGAGAATCGATAAAATATCGATTTATATCTTTATTAGCACCAGATAATATGAAATGACGTAATTAATTTAGTTATTATATCATACCATCTTCATTAATATAAATGATAAAATTTGCATGAATATTTATTGAATCGTATTTATATTTATTTTTTATTTATTGAATTTGTATCTATGTTTATTTTTATGTTTTTTAGATTATATTTAATTAATTATATATGTTTATTTTATGTTATTAGATTAGGAACGCAAAAAACCAAACTATCGTGGATGTTTAGGATTTAATTTCGTTTTTAAAAGTTTGAATAATAAATTAAAAACGCGTACATTCATGCTTAGATCGGCGGACAGGAGTATCTTATCATTTTCTACGAAATGATTAGGTCACTTGCGAGAGTTTTACAAATATTAAAACCAAAGTATTGGCGAGGATCGGTGATCTGGGTTTTCGTTCATCAAGTTTTAGTTAAATCAAAGTATTTGGCGATCACGATTACCAACCGTCAAGTTTTTGGCCTTGGGTGAAGTGAGGAATAGCGTTTTTAATTTATTTATCAAAATTTTAAAAATATTTTTGTGTTGTAAATAATTGTGATTTAAAAAAAATAAAAAAAATTTAATCAAATTTCAAATTTCATAAGAAATAATAAAAATAAATAAAAAAAATAAAAAAAAATTAATTATAGCATAAATAGTAAAATAATTTAGAAATTTGAAATTTGAAGTAAAAATTTTTTACCGTTCATGAATAGTAAAAAAAATTAACAAAAAAAATAAATAAAAAAAAAGAAAATTAAATAAAAATTGTAGCATTAATAATAAAATAATTTAGAAACTTGAAATTTGAATAAATTTTTTTTTACCGTTCGTAAAAAAAAAATTAAAAAATTAAAAAAATTAAAAAATTTAAGTTAATAAGAAATAAGATAGCGTGAATAGTAAAATAAAATTATCGTTCGTAAAAAAAATATAAAAAATAAAAAAATAATAAAAAAATTAAGTTAAAAAGAAATAAAACAGCGTGAATACTAAAATAAAATTACCCGGATTCGTAAAAAATATAAAAAAATAAAAAAAACTTGAATTTATATATAATTAACTAAAAGGCATGAAAAGTAAAAATCTAAGGGAGTTAATGCAGGAGACTAGTTCTTGGAAGCTGTGCAATGCAAGTCTTTCACAGGAGCGTTGTTAATTTGGGAATGGTTTTTAAGGCGAATTTGCACCACTGTCAATTCTTTCTGGGAACACTCTTGGTTAATACTGATTATGTTATTTAAAAAAAAAATTAAAAAAAAAATAAAAAAAAAATTTAACAAGTTTTGTCTAGTGTTTTGTATTAAATGCCATGTAAATTTTCTCTAAATTTTTTATTTTTTGTTGACAGGAGTTTTAAATTTACGTTTAAAATAGTCTACACCATATGTAAATAATATTCATAAATTTAAACAAGTGTCAACAACACTGGATTCTACCCATCAACCTGATTTTGAGCCAAACATAGAACCAAGTCTTAATCCTTTACTAGAACCAAAAGAAATGGAGGAAAACCAACATGTTAGGGAAACCACGATGAAGGAGTTTGCAAGACCGGTGATTGGCACAAGCTACTATTATCCAGTTAGGTGAAATTTGCTCGGAATTATGACGCCTTAAAAATATTCATTTTTCTATGCTTCCTTCCTTTTATAGACTCACCATAATGAAGATTCTCTTTCCTTTATGAGAGATTTCTATGCTACGGTCCGAACATTCCCTCGGTATTCTAACGAGGATCAACTTAGAATGAGATGTTTTCCACTACGCCTTAAAGGATAAGGCCAAAGCTTGGTTGATGTCACTTCCCAGGGTTCTACGATGACATGGGGTAACATTTACAATAAATTCGTGGAAAATTCTATTCCCAAAAACATCGAGTTGAGAGGAAAGATTGCTACTTTCTCTCGGATGGAAGAGAACCATTCCGTGAAGCTTGGGATAGGTTCAAAATGTTTCTCGCTCCCGATGTCCCACATCATGGCTTTCCCTGCGGTTGCAGAACCAATTCTTTTACGATGGACTTACAATGTCGGTTCGTTTGTCGAAATGACAATGCGGGAGGAGCGATAGGAGAAAGGCGCCTCGAAACGTATAACCTCTTTGAGATGTTGGGTGCTAATTCCCAACGGAGAAAAGCTCCCAGTGAGAAAAGCTGGTGTTCGTGAAATCGACTCGGTAATGAAGTTCGACAACAGCTTGTTCAGCCCGACTAAGCGAAGTTGCCTTCTTCGCTACAAACCAACGCGATAATGAACAATATAGTTTGTATAGCATGGGACATGGTGCCGAAACTGTCGTATGAGGAGATACAAGCGGAGACACGAACGAGGTTAATGTGTTGGGAGCGTATCAACGAGAGACCAAGGTTTGATCCCATTCAAATACCTATAATCTGGGTGGAGAAGTCGTCCAAATTTCTCTTGGAAAAAAAGCAACCCTCGCTTTCACTCAAATTTCGAACCGGGTAGGCGTGATTCCGCTTTATTCGAGAAGCATTCCCGATAAACCAACCCTGGAGGACAACTTGAATTCTTTTATTCAAGTTTGTAGGATAATCAATCTAAAACGATCAACGGTTGGACTGTGCAGAACTTACATAAAAAAGGTGGAAGTTCAAGTTGAGCAGTTAGTTGAACATTTGCAAAAGGCAAAGACTAATTTGAAACTTAAATGAATTCAATGAAGAGGAGACATTGAGTTTTCATTCCGCAATCTCCAAACAACGTCTTACTAGAAGACGATAAATTTTAGTCATACATGGGAGGTCACCCATTATTGTATTTTCCTTTGTTTTAGTTTGCGTGTAATAAAAAAAATTGAAATGAAATAAATTCGTTTGTTTCAAAAATTGTGTCCCTTCGTTTAAATTAAAATTAAAAAATATATATATATATAATAATTTAGGTTCCTTGCACCTTTTTTTAGAGATATCTACTATTGTTTTTAAGAGCAAAATGTTGATTCACAATAGGAGGATGATCATTTTCAACTACAAACAACCATGGGAGATGCTAAAGATAGGCGGAAAAAGATGAAAGACTATACAATGCCAATCATTGGCAATGTAACCAAGCATCCAATTACAAGAGGCCGTGAGGAATTATGAATTGAAAAAGATTCATTATTCTTTGTTGCCTTATTTTACGGTATCCACAATAGAAGACCCTTTGCATTTCATTCGAGAATTCTATGCTATTGTCCAAACCTTTCCCTTTACGTACGATTAATGAAGATCAACTTAGGATGAGGTGTTTTCCTTACACTCTCCAAGAAGATAAAGCTTGGTCATGGTTCATTACTACGGTCGGGTTCTCTTAAAACTTGGGAGGCGATCTATGAAATTTTTATGGGTAGGTTCTATTCCCGTGAAAAATCGTTGATCTAAGAACAAAGATAGCAACATTTTCTCAAATGAATGAAGAGCCGCTTTCATGAAGCTTGGGAACGATTCAAACTCCTTTTCATTCAATGTCAAAATCATAGCTTTCCATTACGGCTACAAAACCAATTCTTTTACGATGGATTGACCTACGAGTCAATACATGGTTGATATCTTCTTGGAGGTCTTGTAGGAGAAAAGACCGTAGAGGAAACCTATAATCTCTATGGTATTGGGTTAATTCCCAACAAAAGAGGTGGTAGAAGGAAAGCAAAGGTCAATGAAGTCGACTTTGATAATGAGATAACCTTGCAATGGTGAATTGACTAAACAAGTGAAATTCCTCACGTCTCACCAAATTTCAAAACAAGAGGTATGTGAAGTGTGTTGTTCAATTGGGCATTTTCGTAATGGTGTTCAAATACTTGTGATTTTAGTGTCGATGGCGTAGAGGAAGTCAATCTTTTCAAAAGTATCATCGAAACACCTATAATCACCCAACCTACTGACAACGCACCCTTGAAGCCAATCTTTTAAACCAACCTTAGAAGATAGCTTGAATGCTTTTATTCAAGTTAGTCGTGACAACGATTGATTGACTAATCAAAGGTTGAACACCGTGGAGGCTTCGGTTAAAAGAATTGAATCTAAAGTTGAAGCCCATTTGGTGAACAAATGCAAAAGAAAGAACGGAAAGTTGCCCGGTCAACGGAGAACAAGCAAAAGATGTTAGAACCGCCCGAAGTGGTAAGGTAGTCAATACCGAGTTTACGAAATCTAACAAACTACCTTGTAGTTCATGTAACAAAGAAGGCGATATTCTAATCTACAAAAAGGAGAAAGCAAGTGTTAAACTTAACAAGCCTTGAAAAACTCATTGGGGGTCATCGACACTCCCACGAAATCAAAAGACAAGCGAACCACGCGGATGCAAGTACCTTTTCCCTTAGGGTTGAAAGAATCCAAACAAGATAAGCAATTCAATGATCCTTTTTAATATGCTCTCTAAAGTAAATATCAATTTACCATTATTAGAAGTGATCATGAATGTGCCTACATATACTTGAGTTTTCAAAGAGTTGAACACTAAGAAAAGGAGGTATAGGCCCGAATGAGCAGTAGTAGTATCAAAAATTTCTAGCGTGCCCGGCCTGAGCTACCACTAAGTTGAAAGACCCTGGAAGTTTTATTATAAACATAACTATGGGGGATAGGAAGGTTCTAAAGCAATGCTTGATTTAGGTGCTAGTATAAATTTGATGCCTTTACTCTACATATTCTTCTGACTCGATCTAGGGGATTTAAAACCCACCGGTATGTCCCCCGACTTGCGGATAGATCTCTTAAATATCCGGAGGGAATAGTTGAGGATGTTTTGTGCAATTAGACAATGATAATACTGTTGACTTTGTAGTTACGGATATGCAAGAAAATCCGGCGTTAGACGAGAGCATACAATATTGCTTGGTAGACCATTTATGGCAACTACTAAAACTATTATTGATGTCAGAGATGGAAATTTGACAATGGCAGGTCTTAGGAGAAACATTTGTTCATTTCAAAGTTTTGATTCTTCACCTTTCCACTTCTATTTACGCCATCGATGAAATATTCGATGTTGATCCTTTGGATAATCTTGTCCAAAAACACCTTTTTCCAAACCAGAATAGAAGACAAGCTTGAAACCGTTCTTACACTTGAAAAGGTTGAAGAAGATTTAGATGAAGAAATTAAGGAGTACCTTGAACAACTAGACAATAATGAAGTGATGACAAAATCTAGTACACTTTTAAATCTACCCAGTTCTTCATATGTTAAAGAGGAATCCACGAACTTGAACTTCAAAGACTTACGAGCAACAAAATATGTGTTTTTGGGAGAAGGAGAAACATATTGATGATAATTTCTTCAACCTTGACCAAACCACAAGAAAAAGAACTCATCAAAGTGCTTAAGCAGTTTAAGAAATCTATAGGTTGGAGTATAGGGGGATATAAGAGGCATTAGTCAACAATGTGTATACCTGAAGATCAACTTGGAGGATGGTGCTAAGCACATGCGAGAGGCCCGAAAGAAGACTAAACCCAAGCATGCGAGAGGTAGTTAAAAAAGGAAATCCTTAAATTTTTAGAAGAAGAGATTATCTATCCTATTGCGGATAGTAAGTGGGTTAGTCAAGTGCATGTGGTACGAAGAAATATGGGATAACGGATTGTTAAAAATGATAAAAAGTGAATTAGTGCTAGAATAATCCTTGGATGGAGAATGTGTATAGATTTTAGGAAACTAAATTTATATACGAAAAAGGATCACTTTCCTCTTCCATTCATTGATCAAATGTTGGAAAGATTAGGAGCCGCAATTTCTTGTTTTTGGATGGTGTCTGGATATTATCAAGTACCCATATGAGAAGATCGAGGAAAAGACCACGTTTACATGTCGCTTTTGGGACATTTGCTTTTCATGAGAATGCCATTTGGGTTATGCAATGCCCAACTTTCCAGGAGATCATGATATCTATTTTCTCGGACATGGTGGAGAAATTCATTGTAATTTTCATGGGCGATTTCTCTTGTCTTTGGGAACTTCGTTTGATGATTGCTTACATAAATTGACTTTGGTTTTAGAAAGATGCATTGAATGCAATCTAACCCTTAGTTGGGGAGAAAATTCATTTTATGGTTCAACAAGGGATAGTTGTAGGACATATAATTTCAAACAAGGGTATTGAAGTTGATAAGGCAAAAGTTGAATTGATATCCAAACTACCTCACTGTGTGAAGGGGATAAGAAGCTTCTTGGGACATGCAGAGTTTTACTGAGGCGATTTATTAAAGATTTCTCTAAAATAAGTCGTCCGCATATGACTTGCTATCCAAAGAATCTTGATTTTGACTTCAACAAATGGCTTGCCTTATTTCCTTTAATACCTTGAAAGAAAGCTAACATCTACCACTTGTTATAATGGCACAAATGGTCTTTACCTTTTGAAATAATGTGGCGCTTACGATTATGCAATAGGAAGCGATCTGGGACAAAGAGTGGAAAAAGCGTTTACATGTCATCTACTATGCTAGCAAAACACTGATGATGCCCAAATGAATTACATGCATTGAAAAGGAATTCTTGGCTATAGTATTCTTTTTAGACAAATTTCGGTCTTATTTAGTAGGATCTAAAGTGATTGTGCATTCGATCATCTTTGCTTTAAGATACCTATTAAGTAAACCAAATGCCAAACCAAGATGTCAGTGGGTCTTACTCTTTACAAGAATTTGACCTAGAAATCAAGGATAAGAAAGCGGTGAAAACTTAGTAGTGACCATTTGTCTAGGTTGATTTAGACTTCAATTCTCTTAAAGATGAGTAATGTGTGATATAGTTGAAACCTTTCACGATGAAACGAGTTATTTTTTTCATGGAGTCGAACCACGTATGGTCTGCGATATTGTAAACTATCTTGCCACTTGGTGTTTTGCGACCTAACTGCCCCATCTCCAGGACAAGAAAAGGTTTTTAAAACTATTAAGGACTATTTGCAGGATGACCACTTATTTATACAAGATTGGTCAAGATCAAGTCATCAGGAGATGTGTACCAGAAAGAAGAACATAAGAGCATTCGACTTTTTGTCATGAACTTCGTTGTGGGGGTCATTTTGGAGGTGAAAAAACTGACCGTAAGATATTCTGATCTGGATTCTTTTGGCCACTCTTTTTTAAAGATGCTCGTATGTTTTGTGCCTGATGTGATAGATGTCAAGAAACGAGAAACATAAGCAAAGAGATGAAATGCCTTTGACATCTAATTTAGTTGTTGAACTCTTTGATGTATGGTGGATTGACTTCGTGGGTCCTTTTCCCACAATCCCAATGGTTTTTCAATACATTTTGGTTCTGTGGATTATGTGTCCAAGTGGGTAGAAGCTATCCCAGCAAAACGATGATGCTAATGTTGTTGTGAAATTCTTGAAAGATTTCATATTGATGAGTTAGGAGCAGCCTAGAGCTATAATAAGTGATGGAGGTAGCCATTTTTGTAACAAACTCTTTGATGGAGTACTAAACAAGTACAACATCACCACGTAAAGTAACTCTCCATATCATCCTCGAACTTTCGGTTTAGTGGAAGTAAGTAATAGGCAAATTAAGGGGAATCTTGGGCAGCAATGCGTCCTTGAGGAAGGATTGGGCATTTAAGCTAAATGATGCCTTATGGGCGTACCGCCTTGGCGCTTACAAAACACCTATTGGGATGAGGCTTAGGTTAATCTTTGGGAAAGCGTGCCACCTTCAGTTGAACTTGAACCTGAGGCTTCTTGGGCAATTAAAGAGTTAAACATGGATTTAGATAAAGCGGTGAAAAACGATTACTCGGCTTCGTGAGTTGGAAGAAATTAGGAATGAAGCCTATGAGAATGCCAAATTATACAAGGAGCGTACTAAGCGTTATCGTGACAAGAGGCTAGTTCCTAAGACTCTTCACCCTGGAATGAAAGTTCTTTATTTAACTTCTCGTTTGAGATTGTTTCCGGGAAAGATGAGATCAAGATGGGATGGACCATTCAAAATAGTTCAAGTATTTGAACATGGAGTAGTGGAACTATTGGACTTGAGACACTGAAAAAATGTTCAAAGTCAATGGCCGTCGTGTCGAAGCCTTATTTAGAAGAACCAAACAACATTCTTGAAATGGATTGCATTTGGGTGAGTAACCATAGCACCAAAAAGATACGTCTTGCTAAGACGTTAAACTAAGCGCTGGATGGGAGGCAACCCATCATTTAAAAAAAAAAATTTGTTTGTTATTTGTTTTATTTACTTAATTTTATTGTTTATTTCATTTTAATTACATGTGAATAATTTTTAAATTGTTAAAACTAAAAATATTTGTTGAGATGTTAGAAGTTCGATGATACGTACGTATACACTTTAATGATGAATATGATGGATGCACTGCATTTTCCATTACTACTTGCACATTCTCAGCAAATAGGTAATCTTTCTTCCCTTCTCTTTATCTTTAATTTATAGTTGTTACATTGAGGACAATGTAAGTTCTAGGTTGGGGGTGGTGAAAAGTTACCATACTTAATAAAAAAAATATTGACAATTTAAAAATAAATAAAAAAAACTTTTCTCACAAAAATTTATCATTTCTTTAAATCAAATTTAAGTAAATAGTTAAGTCTTTTGTACTGTTAGATTAATTTTTGAAAACATATCATGAAATATTTTGTAATTATTTTTTGATAATTAGTTAGTTTTTGTCATAACTAGTATTTCTTGATAAGATGTAGAAATTATATTAAACCCAAAATCGAAGTTTATGAATTTTTTTAGTGGAGACTACCTTTGTGAGATATAATTTGAGCCTAATTTCCTTTATTTGGAGTGAAATATATATTTTTTCTACTCCAAACACATTTCTTATTTCTTCAAATTTTTAGATGATCTCTATAGGTATTAGCATTGAATGTATGAATTTTTTCTCATCTTAATAGAGTATCATATATATTTTTATTATTATTTTTGCTTAGATTAAATGATTTAAGTAGAAATTGATAGTATATGCTTATATCTCGTTCATGCATGACTGCTACACAAAAAAAAAGAGACATATATGGGGTTACCTAAACCAAGATCAAACAGAAAAGCCACAAAATTAACCACTCACCAAAATCCAAAAAAAAAAAATGTCTGACAATCATGCGTGGGTTGACTCTTTAAAATACATATATTGAGAAATATCCTCAGAAAAAAAATAGAGAGATAAAGAATATATAGTATAATCTACATACTATAACCCACATTGCCTACAAAGTTGTGAGTAAAGGCTAATTACAAAAGAAGGATATATGAAATAATTCCACTAAAAAGTCATTGCATTTCTCTTCATTTTTGTAAAAGGCATTTATCTTGAAATTCTTTCTTAATGAGTTTGATTTATGCATGAAAATAATTTTTATATATGATATCTTTATAATTTATACATTTGATTCCTTTCATGAGATCAGTGTTAAAATAACACTTTGAGCCTTTATTCTTTATACATATGCGAACATATTAGTTCATTTCTATTCATCAACTCTTTCGCATATAAATTAGTATGAGTGTTTGAACCCGTAGGATTCGGTGTTTTGAGAGTATTGACTTGTGAGGAATAGAGTCGAAGCGAATTGATTCATGACAACCGAAATTGGGTGAAATTAAATTGATACATTTTTGATATGAAATATGAAAATGATTTTCAACTAATTATTATAATAAATCATGATTGTTTAAAGAGATTAAAATAACTTATGCTTGAGATTTTAATTATGATCTTAAAGGAGATTAAATAGTATGAGACATTTTTGCGAGATGTTATTAATTTGTGATTTTGTTGTAAATTTAATTTTTAAGTTGTTTGTTTTTATTGTTTCTTTTGTTTTTACATTTAGTTCAATGTTTGTGGGTATCATTACTGAAAACCCTCACGAGACTCAAACTCGTCCACTAGGGCAACCTAGGGGTTTAAAGACTTGTTGCATAGGCTAAATGCAACCGTGTCAATCCACGGAAGTGATTTAGGATAGTTTAATTTTTAGTTTTTATCGCTTCTCTTGCTAAGGGACTATTTGGTTTGGGGGTTGTGATGAGTGCTCAAAAGCACTAAAATAACCATGATTTTATGCGCATTAATTGATTAAAAATATATATATTTATATGTTTTATCATATATTTATATAAATTTGTCTTTTTTCGGAATCACGGGTATTTTTATTGTTTTTCGTGTTTTGGCTTAAAAACGCAATTTAAGACTTCGAAAGAAAAATACTTGAAGCAATACATCACAAATATATTAATAAATAATTGGGAAAAGGTCAACAAACATGGAAAAATTGGAAAAAATGGGTCGAAAAGGTCAAAAATGTCAAAAAGATGAAAAATCGCGCGCGACAGTACGTATCCATTTCCCAATGCGTCGCTTGTACCGTTATCGCGTTGACATCAACATCCGCGCGCGCCAGTGCAGGCCTTGTTCACGCGCCCAGGCAACTGCGGCGGCAATTGACGTTAGCGTGCGGTGCCCAACCGAGCCCTCGCTAGCGCATGACCCGTTTTCACCCCATTTTTCACGTGGCTGACCCACTTGTGACGTCATCGACGTCATTGTTGACCTCAGCATTTCCATTACACGTTTTTAATTTTTTAATATTTTTTAACATTTGTTTACTCATTTTTCTCTCCATCCTCACTATAAATACCCCGGCTTCCCTTCACTTCAAATCACACCTCAAAAACCACACTTCTCTCTTCTTTCTTTCTCGTTTTCTTAGTTTTGAGTTTTTCTTAGTTTCTTTCTTAGTTTCTAAGCTTTTCTTAGTTTTTCTCTTAGTTTTTAGTTAAATTCTCTTAGTTTTAGAGTTCTTATAACTTTTTGAGAGGAACTTGTAGCGTTTTGTAATAATTTAGATTTTTGATTCAATAAATGGAAGTCTGAAATTCGACTTGGAGGTTTTTCTAGCAACGGGGAATAGCGTCGAAGTTACGTAAGGATTTTATTTTCTTCTGAGTTATTTTTATACTTTATTCTTACATGTTATATTTAATTTGTCTGTGATTAAATTTAAGCTGTGCTGAAATTTGTTTATAATCATGATATAATAATAACGTTGTTATGCTTGCGAAATATTAAATAGGTGAAAATTTCAAAATGAATTGATTTTATTTTTATTCAAGATTTTTATATTAAGTATGTTAGAGAGAAATATATTATTTTTCATTACAAACTTAAATGCGAAAATTAGATTTTAAGGTTTAGTTATCCGGTCTAATTTAGAGTAGTGCTCTTTTATTTGTTGGTACAATCGCCATAGGTAGTTAGAGTGAAACTCTATTTCAAAAGTTTTTATAAGAATTATTATGTGAAAATGTATTGACAACATGTTTTCAATAGTGGTTTTAAAACTTGAAAGTTAGTACTCGGATAACTAAATTCTTAGGTTTAATTTGGACACCTTGAATAAAGTTTAAAGCTATCTAACCCGCCAAAGGTGGCATTTAAATGGTTCATTTTCAATCTCTTAGAAAAAGGAATTAATTTAATTAACCAAATTAGTTATCAACCCGCTTTGTAGGTGTTAATTGATTTGTTTAGTTAACAAAGAATATCTCCCAACCCGCCAAAGGTGGTATTAAATACAAAAAAAGAGAATCAATAAAATATCAATTTATATCTTTAATAACCTAGATAATATGAGCAAGCATAATTAATTTAGTTATTATATCCATAAATACTCCACTTAATATAAATGATAAAATTTGCATGAATATTTATTGAATACGTATTTATATTTATTTTTTATTTATTGAATTTGTATCTTTGTTTATTTTTATGTTTTTTTTTAGATTATATTTAATTAATCTGTATATATGTTTATTTTATGTTATTAGATTAGGAACACAAAAACCAAACTAGCTCGTGACGGGGATGTTTAGGATTTAATTTCGTTTTTAAAAGTTTGAATAATAAATTAAAAACCATACATTCCTTCCTTAGATCAGAGCCTTGGGAGTATACTTATCATTTTCTACGAAATGATTAGGTCTTACTTGCGAGTTTTACAAATATTAAAACCAAAGTATTGATATCGGCGTCTGCCGTTTTCGATTCAAATCAAGTTTTCGTTCATCAAAGTATTTGGCGATCACGATTCTGCTCATCAATATTGTATATGATGCTGGTAGAAAGTATGTTCGATTCTTATCATTTTCTACCCTTGGTTCCAATTCAGGTCGTATGCCTAGTTTATTTAAAATCATTCTTGTTTTAATTCCATCATTCTTTTTTCTAGGTATATTAAGTAATGTACCAATAACACATACATTTTTATTAATGTGCATGACATCTAAGATGTGACAAATGTGTAGGTCTTTCCAATAAGGTAATTCCCAAAATATTGATTTTTTATTCCAACAACGATGATCTACTGATTCAATAACATTTTCATTTTCACACCTTTTATTAGTTGACCTATTTTGTTTCCTTCCATTAGTGAGTATACTTTTTTTCATCTTTCCATATCGTTTAAATGTCATACCATTCAATTTCCTTAATATATCAACACTTCATAAAGGTCAGGGTGTAGGATCATAATCTTCTTCACCATCAAACAATTTATTTTGGTATCTAAACTTGTGTCCATATGGAAAAAATCTTCTATGTCTTCTATCAGACATATTTCGTATATGAACAATATAAGTTCTAGAAGTGTCATCACTACATATAGGGCATCCTATATGACCTTTTGATTCATGTTTTGATAAGTTTCCATAGGCAGGAAAATCATTAATTGTCTATAAAAGGACCCCCCTCAAGTTAAAGTGTTCTTCTTTATGTGCATCGTAAACATTTACATCATCATTCCACAATGTATTTAAATCATCTATCAGAGGCTACAAATATACATAAAATGTATAGACATAAAATATGTTTCATGGTGTTGAAGATGAACTACATGAGGATGATCCCGAAACCTTTAAAAACTTCTAGAAGATGCCGAAAAATAGTTGTATTCAGAATATAAGAAATACACTAAATTTTTGGGATTGGTTCATTTGTACAATATGAAGGCAAAAAATGGTTTTCTGATGAGGGATTCATAAAATTACTAAATGTACTAATAGATATGTTTCCTGAGGGTATTGAATTGCCATATTCAATGTATGAAGTAAAGAAATATCTTAATCGATTTGGCATGGAATATCATAAGAGTCATGCTTGTCCAAATGATTGCATTCTTTATAGAAAAGAATATGAGACATTATATGATTGTCAGATGTGTAAAGAATCAAGATGGAAGCATGCTATAAATGAGACAACACCTAAGAAAGGCGTGCCTACAAAGTTTCTTTGGTACTTTCCTCTGATTCCTCACTTTCAAAGGTTGTTCCAAAGTAAAGAGACATCAAAGATATTGATTTGGCATTCAGATAATCGATCTGATGATGGGGTACTATGTCATTCTTGTGATTCTCCAAATTGGAAAGTAGTAGATAATTTATCCCCTCAATTTGGATCTGATTTATGCAATCTTCCTCTGGCCATTGTTGCTGATGGAATTAATCCATATAGTTCCTTTAGTAGTAGATATAGGTGTTGGCCAGTAATTATGGTAACATACAACCTTTCTCCCTAGTTGTGTATGAAAAGAAAATTCATGATGTTAACATTATTGATCTCAGGACCAAAACAACCCGAAGTTGATATATGATAAGATGTATATAATCCATTCACATTCTTATTTATCTCTTCCCTATGAGTATTATTAATATTTTCTCGATTATAATACCAACATTTATAACTCAAAAGAATACCACTACGGATAAGGTGATACTTAACCTCGTCAACATCATGAAATCACTTATTTTTACATTTAACACATGGATATCAAATCATACTAATTTCATTATTACTATTTCTACAAGGAAATTCCAAGAAATTTTCAACTCAAGAAATGTAGTTCTGCTCAATTCTATACTTTGACATCCAAGATTTTTCCATTTTTTATTAATGACATTAAGTATATTAAATATGTATTCAACCAATATATTTCAGATATTAGTATATATGAATTCTCTAATTATTAGAATATCTATCAAAACATCATATAAAAATAAATACATAAAAACCAAACATAACAAATATATACACATAAATATAATTATATGAGATTGATTGAAATTATTAATAATAATATGTCACATTATTTGAGTTGATTTCAAATTTAATATATATAAAACAAAATTTATATAACGATTTTGTGATGATTAATATTTTTTTAAAATAAATATACTACTTCAAACCTAAATTTTTAATGAGCATCATATTGTTGAATCATGTTTTTCCCATTTCATATTAACAAAAATAAATAAATTAAAAATCAACTTTAAATCAGAATCATAAATATATAAATTTATTTTATTATGAAAATTTATATAAAACTTACATAATAAAAACAATAACATACATAATACAAAATATACATAATACAAAAATTTATACACATAATATAGAAAAAATAAAGAAATATGAATAATAAGTGCGTAGGATTAATAGAAATACTTACAAGAGTAAATGAAGTGATAAAATGAAGGAAATGAAGAAAAAATGGTGTTTTGTAAGTAAAAAATCGGGTATAAATTTTTTTAGTATTTCACTCAAAAAAATAGAGGATCTAGAAGATAACTTTGAGAGAAAGAAAACCCACTAAACAGTGCTAGAATTATGGTCATAGGTGACCAAAAAATGAGAAAGAATGGACGAGTGCTGATCGTTTTTGGGTTTTTTAGTGTTTATAGAGCTGGAATGTTTTGTCTGATGAGGAAGAAAGAAGAGAAAAGGAAAATATCCACGTGTCTAGCGTCGATTGACATGTTGAACTCATACTACATGTAGGACCTAGCATCGGTTCTACATGTCAACCAATTCTATACACATGGATAACATTGATTGACATGTAGGACCGACGCTACATCCTACGTGTAGCGTCGGTTCTACATGTCTAGGACGTAGAGTCGGTTGACACGTAGAATTGATGCTACACGTAGAACATAGCGTCAGTTTTAGGTGCCAACCAACACTATCCATGTGTAACGTCGGTTAACACATAGAACCAACACTACATCCTACGTGTAAGGTCAGTTCAACACTTCAACTGATGTTACAATCTATGTGTTTTAAGTTGTTTTTCAACGAACGAACTTTAAATTCATTATAAGTGAGTTTTCTCTAAAAAATGACTTTAAATATTGAATTAAATGCCACCTTTTGTAGTAGTGTAATAAGAATCAAAACAATAATAATTATGGAAGAAGATGGACCAATTCACCTTAATGTTTGGTTGAATCAATTGACATAAAGGGATTCTTCAAAATATAGGAAGGAGTAATATTTGTTGAAATTTAACATAATAAAACAAAAACAAATCTTCCATACAACTATTTATTCATCATTTCTTCACTATGTTCATCTAATTTGATAGTACCTATTGTAACATTTTTATCACTATTGATTTTACCAATGTTAGTCATATCATCATGATCAGAATCAAAAGATCTAGGTCTTAATCTCACCCAACAAAAGGTTTCATCTTCATCATCTTCATCATCATCATAATCTTTTGAATCCTTCATTAGAGCATCCATGGAAGTTGAGTTCAAAGTGAATGAATAAGCTAAATAAGGATATGAAAAATAGTGAGAAAAATTACGAAGAAAAAGTACAATGATGAACTTGAGAAAGAGATGAGAAAATTGAAAGAAAAATATTTAAGGTGGAACTACTAGAAGGCTTTCATGCAAAGAGAAAAATTTGAGCCATTTTCGTTGTAAGTTCTCTCGAAGAGAGAAACACATCCTTTGAGAGAAACCCTTAATTAAATAATTTTATGCTTTTGAACGTAGGTTGAAAATGTTGGAAATAGTGTGAATTTAAATAAAAAATTGATGAGAAAAAATGCTAAATTATGTGACCATTATTTTTATAATTATGTATCTGTTATTTTTATGTCCGTTATTTTCATAGTTATATGTCCGTTAATTTATGACCATTATTTTCATAATTATATAACCGTTACACATATTTTTACAACTGTAAATAGAGGGTAATAGCTCTTAGTTTTAAGACACAACTCAACAACTCATAAAATACTCTTTATAGCATACCATAGAAAAATATTCAAAATTGTTTTTTGAAGTTTTTAGAGCAACTTAAATATTTTAGAGATGTAGCATTCCAAACTTCATCAGTGTAGTGAAGCTCCAAGGTAGAAAAAAAAGATTTTATGATGTTTTATCCTGGGGACAACGAGGCTATGTTTGCTCTCACGAATTTAGGCAGAGCTGTGAAATGTATTAAAGAGAGCGACCTAGTCTATGACTCGACCCAAGCAATATATTTCAGTATATTTGTAATATTGTTCTTACACTATTTTTAACATAATTATTCCAACAATGTTAAGACATTTTTTATCTGTCATATCTACTTGTTACGTCTTTTGATTGGATATTCTAGAAACTGAATTTGATCATGCTTAATTAGGATTAGATCCATTAGTTAAGTATTATATTATGATTATATTCATTGCTTCTCGGAAGATTAACTTTTAGTCCAATTAGATGTTTGGATAAGGGACAAATATCAATTAGTTAATGTAATCATAATGTTTGGTGTCAACTAACAAAAAACTATTTGAAAAGGATATCTAAATATTTACAACTGCCTTTTGATATCTTTAAGAACCACTTTTCAATTTTTCTTTTGGAATGGATGATTTATCTCTAGCGCTATATGAATATCGAGTTAGAATTCTACTTTTGTGTAAATGTCTTTAGCAACCACTTGGAATTTCATTGTATTTTGTTGATAGGATTGGAAAAATGAAACTACACTACTCAATACTACCACTTAGGTGTCAAAATCTTAGAAATTCTCTATCCTTGTTATATTAACATTACTCCATCCCACTTGACTTGAAAGTGAACCCAATTTATGATAACTAATGAAAAATTGATACATTATAACTCACTCTATAGAAAAGCCCGTATACGAATAGAAGAAGAAGCCCAAAAACAAGATAAAAAAGATGAAGTACTCATTTTCTCAAACAACAGTGCCAATAAGAAAATACTTCTTTGTAATTCTAAAACCTAAAGGAAGAAACATGAAAACTTAGAATTTCAATAATAATTAGAACCATAACCACCAAAATAGAAACATAAATTATCCTTCATAGAATGGACCTCAAACCCCTCTAAAAATAACACATTCATGTGTTATAGTTGTAACAGGCCCAACCACTTAGCCAAGAACCACCGGAACAAGAATCATCTTGCCCCACAAGCGAACCTTACCGAAGATCAGCTTATTGCTATGATATCTAAAATCAATTTTGCAGATGCATCTAAGGGGTAGTGGGTGGACATTGGTGGTTCTCGCCATGTTTGCTATGATTGAGACATGTTCAAGTCCTATTCTGAGTTTACCTCTAGAAATACTGTCATCTAAAAGATGTCATGCATATTCTAGAGATGAGAAAGAACTTAGTTTCGGGCTATCTTCTTAACAAAGATGGGTTTACTTAAACTAGGGGGGATAATTTATATACAATAACTAAAAATAATATTTTTATTGGGAAAGGGTACGCCACCGATGGAATGTTTAAATTGAACGTTGAAATTAATAAAGTTTCTTCTTCTGCCTATATATTGAGTTCTTTTAATATTTGAGATGCTAGATTTTTTCGTGTTAATAAACACATAATCAAGAACATGAGTAACTAATTCCTAAACTATCTTTGAATGATTTTGAAAAATGTGACTTTTGCAGTCAAGCTAAAATAACCAAAACATCACATAAGTAAGTAGTTAGAGAATCTGAACCTTCAGACTTAATACACTCTGACATATGTGAACTTGATGAAAATTTAACAAGAAATGCAAAACGCTATTTTATAACTTTTATAGATGACTGTTCAGATTATACTTATGTATATCTAATGAAAAATAAAAGTGAAACGTTTGACATGTTTAAAATATTTATGATTGAAATTGAAAATCAACTTAACAGGAAAATAAAAAGGTTTCGAATTGATAGAGGCATTGAATATGATTCCAATATTTTCAATGATGTTTATAAAATTCATGGAATCATTCATGAAAGAACTGCACGTTATTCTCTTGAAATGAATGACAAAGCTGAAAGCAAAAATAGAAATTTTACTGAATCAGTTGCTACAATTTTATTAAACTTTGGGGCTGCTTCAAATTGATGGGGAGAAATTTTATTAACTATTTTCTATGTGCTAAATAGAGTACCCAAATCTACTAGTAAAATTTCACCATATGAAATTTTAAAAAATAAGAAACCTAACATAACTTATTTTAAAAATTGGGGTTATGTTTAGCCTATGTTAGGATTCCTGATCCTAAAAGAAATAAACTTGCAAGTAGAGCATATGACTTTGTATTCATAGGATGTGCTGTGAATAGTAAAGCTTATAAATTCTTTGACTTAAGTGATCATGTAGTTATAGAATCAAATGATGCTGACTTCTATGAATATAAGTTTCCATTTAAATTGAAAAATAGTGGGGGCTCATCTTCTAGTAGTTTACCCATAACTAGAACTAGTAAACGAGCTCGAACCTTTAAGGATTTTGGGTTTGATTTTTATGCTTATACCTTAGAGGAGGATCCCCAAACTCTTAAAGAAGCCATATCTTCTTTAGATGCCAACTTATGGGAAGAAGCCATAAATGATGAAAAGGACTCTCTTGAGTATAATAGAACTTGGTATTTAGTTGACTTAACTTCTAGTTGCAAAACCATATGATGTAAATGGATACTAAAGAAGAAATTAAAATGTGATAGTATTATTGAAAAGTATAAAGTTCGTCTTATAGTCTTATGAGTGCTCAAAAAGTACTAAAATTACCATGATTTAATGCACGTTAATTGATTAAAAATATATTTATTTATATGATTTTATCATATATTTATATAAATCTGTCTTTTCGGAATCACGGGTATTTTTATTGTTTTTCAGGTATTTTTATTGTTTTCAGGTATTTTCGTTTAAAAAAGTAACTTAAAGACTAAAAAAATACCAGAGGCAATACATCACAAATATATTCATAAATTAAATGAGGAAAGGTCAACAAATATGGAAAAATTGGACAAAATGGGTCAAAAATGTCAAAAAGGAGGAAATCGTGCACGCAGCCGCCCAGCAGCGCCGGGCAACTCGCCCAGCCGTGCTAAACAATGTGTGTGCATCACCCAGTCTGCGCGTGCGCACGCCTATCAGTGCACGATAAGCGCATGCCGCATCGCCCAGTTCGCACGCTTGCTCTCCATTCCGAGAGTGCCCATGCTAGTTCGCATGCTCCGCTACGCCCATCTGCCCCAATCCGCCCGAGCTGCCTCGCCCCATGCCACCATGACGTCAGTAATGATATCATCATTCACTACTTCGCGTTTCCACCATTTTTAATCATTTTTTCACCCACTTTTTCTTCCTCTCCTCACCTATAAATACCTACATTCTCTTCACTTCAAAACACACCTCAAAAACATCTTCTTCTATCTTTCTTCTCTCCATTTCTTAGTTTTTTTGGTTTTCTTAGTTTTTTTAGTTTTTCTTAGTTTTTTAGTTTTTCTTAGTTAGTTTTTCTTAGTTTTAGAGTTCTTTTTTGAGAAGAACTAATTATGTTTTTGTAATTTATTTGTTTTTTGATTCAATAAATGGAAATGCAAATTCCGTTTGGAGGTTTTCCAGCAACAGGAATAACATCAAAGTACTGTAAGGATTTTATTTTCTTACAGTTATTTTTTTATGCTTTATTCTTATATGCTATATTTAATTTATCTATGATTAAATTTAACTTTGCTAGCTGTTTGTAAACATGATATAATAATAACGTTGTTATGGAAATATTAAATTGGTAAAAATCTCTAAAATAAATTGATTTTATTTTTATTCAAGATTTTATATTAAGAATGTTAGAGAGAAATATATTATTTTTCATTACAATGAAAATTAGATTTTAAGGTTTTGTTATCCGGTCTAATTTAGAGTAGTGTTATTTTATTTTTTGGTACAATCGCCCGGTTGTTAGAGTAAAGCTCTATTTCAAAAATTTTTATAAGAATTATTATCTGAAAATGTATTGACAACATGTTTTCAGTAGTAGTTTTTAAACTTGAAATTTAGTACTCGGATAATTAAATTCTTAGGTTTAATTTGGATACCTTAAATAAAGTTTAAACTGTCTAATCCCACCAAAGGTGGCATTTAAATGGTCCATTTTCAATCTCTTAGAAAAAAGAATTAATTTAATTAACTAAATTAGTTATCAACCTCACCTATAGGTGTTAATTGATTTTTTTAGTTAACAAAAAATATCTAACTCCACCAAAGGTGTTATTCATATAAAAAAGAGAGAATCAATAAATATCAATTTATATCTTTAATAACCTAAATAATATGAGTAAACATAATTAACTTAGTTATTATATCCATAAATACTCCATTATTATAAAAGATAAAATTTGTATAAATATTTATTGAATCTGTATCTATGTTTATTTTTATGTTATTAGATTAGAAACACAAAAAAAAACCAAATATCGTGACAGGATGTTTATGATTTAATTTCGTTTTTAAAAGTTTGAATAATAAATTAAAAACCACATATATTCCTTCCTTAGATTGACCTTGGGAGTATACTTATCATTTTATATGAAATGATTCGTGCACTTGCGAGAGTTTCATAAATATAAAACCAAAGTATTGGCAGGATCGGCAATGCCGGTTTTGCTCATCAAGTTGGCAGGATCGGCGATGTTGGTTTTGTTCATCATAGTCAAAGGGTATAAGCAAAGAGAAAATGTAGTTTTCTTTGATACCTTTTCACCAGTCACACGAATAACTTCCATATGTATGCTTTTCTCTCTTATTGTTGTCCATGATTTAGTAGTGCACCAAATGGATATTAAAACTGCTTTCTTAAATGGTGACTTAGAAAAAGAAATTTATATGGACCAACTTGAAGGTTTTGTTATACCAGGTCAAGAAAATAAAGTTTGTAAACTAGATTAATCCCTTTATGGTTTAAAACAAACACCTAATCAATGCCATGAAAAATTTGATAATCTAGTTATCTCACATGGATTCAAAATAAATGAAAGTGACAAATGAATTTATTATAAATAAAAAAAATGACATTTTCATTACTATATGTTTATATGTGGATGACATGCTTATTTGTGGGTCAAATATTCATGTTATGAATAGTGTGAAAACTTTGTTATGTGCTAACTTTGATACAAAAGATCTCAGAGAAGTGGGTTTAATCCTTTGTATAAAGATTACTAGGTTTGAAAAGAGACTTTCTCTAGATCAATCTCATTACATTGAAAAGATCTTAAAGAAATATAATTACTTTAACTGCAAACATGTATGTACTTCTTATGATCCTAGTGCAAAGTTGTTCAAGAACACTGGAAACGGTGTTAGACAAACTGAGTATGTGAGCATCATTGGTAGCTTACGTTATGCTACTAACTACATTAGACCAGATAGAGCTTATGTTGTGGGACTGCTATGTAGGTTTACTAGTAGACCTAGTATAGAACATTGGAATGCTATTGAAAGGGTCATGAGATACCTTAAGAGAACTATGAATCTTGGATTACATTTTAAAAAGTTTTCCATTGTTCTAGAAGGATACAATGATGCTGATTGGAGCACTCTATCATAAGACTCCAAAGTAACTAACGGCTATATATTTAGAATTGATATGGAGTTTTTTTTTGGGAAGTCTAAGAAAAAAACAATTTTGGCTCATTCTATGATGGAGTTTGAAATGATAACATTAGCTACTGCTAGTAAAAAAAACAAACTGGTTAAAAAGTTTATTAGATGAGATCTCTTCATAGAAAAGACCGTTACCAGTTGTCCTGATCCATTGCGATAGTACAAAGACTATTGCCAAAATTCAAAATTGTTATTACAATGGCAAGAGATGAAAGATACACAATACTATTAGAGGATTTCTCTTTACAGGAGTTGTAAGAGTGGATCATGTACGTACTAATGAAAATTTGGCTGATTCTTTGATGAATGGATTAACAAGAGAGAAGGTTTTCAAAACCTCAAAAGAAATGGGATTGATGCCCTTAGAATGAAGAGTTACTTGTGATGGTAACCTAACTTATAGACTAGAGATCCCAAGAAATAAGTTCAATAGGTAATAACTAGTCATGAAGTGATATGGGATGATTCATGCCATTATGAAGTCCCATTCTATATTGTTAGAAGCATGAAGTCCTGAAGCGATAGAGAAGGATGAGTTAATTATTAAACTCTTAATGAGTTCTATACTCTATGTGGAGTGGAGTACATAGCTACATGAGTACTCTTGATAGACTCACCTATGTGAATGTGGAAGTGTGGCCACTTCCTATGAAAATTTTGGGCAAAATTTACTAGAGCATTCACTATATGGGATACACGTGCATGGCCGTAAAGCATGGGCTTTTCGAACTACACCTTGAAAAGGTTGTGTGTAGTGTTGTTAGAGATAGAGTTCAAAACTACGAGTTACTCTAGTATATTCTAAAACATCAACACTGTGCAAAGGTTCAAGTCGAAAGATACATTTTGCTTATGCACAATCTTATACTTTTAATTGATTTGCTGCTCGATAAAATTATTTTTATATGAAATTCAAGTGAGGGATTTTTGGAAATAGTTTGAATTTAAATAAAAAATTGATGAGAAAAAAATGCTAAATTATGTGACTGTTATTTTTATAATTATGTATCCATTATTTTTTTACCGTTATTTTCATAATTATGTGACCGTTACACATCTTTTTGCAACTATACATAGAGGGCAATAACCCTTAATTTTAAAACACAATTCAACTACTCAGAAACTACTCTTGGTAGCAAACCAAAGAAAAAAATACAAATTATTATTTAAAGTTTTCCAAGCAACATAAATATTTTAGAGATGTAGCACTATGGACTTCGTTAGTGCAGTGAAGCTCCAAGATAGAAAAAAAGATTATGAGTTGTTTTATCCTGGGGACGACAATGTTGTATTTGCTCGCCCAAGTTTAGGTAGAGTTGTGAAATGTATTAAAGAGAGTAACCTAGTCTGCGACTCAACTCAAATAGTATATTTCAATATATCGGTAATATTATTCTTACGTTGTTTTTAACATACTTGTTCCAATAGAAAAATATTTATAAATAAGATAATGATGTTTTAAAGATGATTTTTGTTATTAAATAATATAAAGGGATATGAAAAATAGTGACAAAAACTATAAATAAAAAGTAGAGTGATGAACTTGAGAAAGAGAAGAGAAAATTAAAAGAAAAATATTTAAGATCGAACTATCGAAAGGCTTTCATGAAAAGAGAAAAATTCGAGCCATTTTGGTTATAAGTTCTCTCGGAAAGAAAAACACGCCCTTCGAGAGCTATCATTAATTAAATAATTTTGTGATTTTGAACATGGATTAAAAATATTTATAAATATGGTAATAATGTTACCACAATGATTTTTGTTGTTTACACAATAAAATGGTTTAAGTTTTCTTTTTTATTTTTATAATTAGTTGTATTTTTTAAAATAAATAATATTTTTGATGTGATTCGAAATTATCACTTGAAATAAAGAAAACAAATCTTACCACCATATTACTGAACGAATCATCTGACTACTCGGCAAAACACCTAATTAATTTTACTTTAATATTATGATATTGATTACAATTATTATCAACAAAATATACTTGTTGATGTAATAAATTTAGAGAAAAATTCCATGAAAGTACCTTAGCCAGTTTGTAAATATAATGTTTAATCTATTAGAAATAAAATGATATAATTTGGTTACTTTGTAAGGATTATAAGTGTCGGTTATTTTCGTGGAAAAAATATTTACTTGTAAATTTTTTTTTTAACTTTGTTATAAAGTCTATCAAGAAAAATCGAACAAATATTCGAGTTTCAGATAGTTATTGTTTAAGTATATCTTTTATAACTACAACACATATGATTACAATTATGTATTTAATAACATATGTTGATAAATTTAAAATTATTTTTGGTGCTAAAATATTTATTTAAATTTAAATTAATTTATGAAATTATTAATTAAATAATTTTATATGTGTTTTAATATTTTTAACATGTGTTTTAAAAAATGATTTTTCATAATATTAAAGTTTTTAATGGGATTTTAAAATTAAAACTTAAAATACATTCGATCCTAATACTACTAAATATTATTATTATCATTTATATATATAGATTCATTAAGGTTGACGTGTGTGAGTGGTCGAATAGAAACCGCAAGCTGCTGCCAAGAAAAAGAGAGCCACAAAATCTCATCATGATAAGAAGAAGCTGGGCATGATGGACAGAGATGTTGGTGAAGACGTAAGGAGGGAAGCATCCATATCATCAACACAAGTTTTGCATCCTTATTTCAAGTCTGAAGGGGTCATTTAAAAAACCAGCTTTTCAAATTCCAAATTTGATAGCAAATAGTTGCTAAACAATTGACAAGAAGGGTAAGATAATATATCTTGATAATTAATTAACATATTATAATAAGGATGATTGATTTGATTGTTTTATTTCTATATTTTTAATATACTTATTTTATATTTATAATTTTCGTATAACTTCCTTTTGATTAAAATCTTTCATATTTAAATAGTGATCATGCTTATCTAATTTAATTATTAAATTTTAAAGAAGTTATTTTTAATAAACTTGGACATAATTTTTTTGCCCTAGAATTTTCTAATTGATTTGATTTAAGTGATATATATTTTGAATCATCTAGTTAAGATTATTCATTGTTAATTTCATTATAGAACGCACACATGCATTTGTTTTTTTTTTTGCTAACCATTTTGCAGTTAATTCAAAAATGTGAAAACAGAGCAAGTGCTAGTAAGTAAAGTACATTTTGGTAGTATCCTAGAGAGGGTAGCATGAGATTGAGTTTGTACTTGAATATTTGATTTTCATAATGAAAGCAGCCATTCAACGGATCGATGGATTTTTCCCATAGGTTATGATCGCTACTTACGTTGTTTCCACCTAAAAATATCATGTGTTATTCTCTTATTTCTGCACTTTATTTTTACACATGATTGCATATCTTGCCTCCTTGTTTAGGTTATTAAATTAAAAATTGGTAAAAATTAAAAATAACATATTCATCACCTCTAAGTTAATTAGGTCCATATCTTATAAACTTTCAATTGGTATCAGAGCTGACATTAGACACACTAGGTGAGATTGATCCTTAAGGACACAAACTCCTACTTATGGACCAAATGAAAGAAGGTGGATCATCTGTCAGGACCTCATTATTTGATGGGTATAATTACCCTTATTGGAAGGCTCGAATGCAAGCCTTTCTTAGGCAAGATGAAAAAGTTTGGGATGCTATTCTTGATGGTTGGGAACTACCTTCAGTAACAAAAGATGGTGTAGCAACCTTAAAGCCATGAAAATATTAGACTACTGAAGAATGCAACCTTAATGGGGCAAACCAAAAAGGTCTAAGCTCAATCTTTGCTGCTGTATCAATGGATGAGTTCCATCATATCTCTGACTATGAGACTACTAAAGACACATGGAATGCACTTCTTCTTGCTCATAAGAGAACTTCTCAAGTGAAACAAACAAAATTAGGATTGCTAACATCTTAGTTTGATTTCATTAAAATGAGCAACACTTAAACTTTTGGTCAATTCTATGCTCACTTTTGTGATATCACTAATGCTTGTTCTAATCTTAATGAGAAAATTCCACAACCTATACAAGTATGCAAACTCCTAAGCTACTTAATAGTACACTATAAGATGAAAGTTACAACAATAGAGAAAAGCAAGAATGTGGACACACTAAACATTGATGAACTTGTTGAGTCAATCCAAACATTTGAGCTTACTCTTGATGCACACAAGAAAAACAAGGATGTGGCATTCCAAAGCTCTAAAAAGGACATCTTTGATAGTGATGAGGATATGAATGATGAGTCACTAGTCTTGTTAGCATGAAAATTTAAGTAGTTTATGAAGAAGGGTCAATAGAATAATCGATCCAATAAGGGAAAATCCAATCGTCTGAATAATGGAAATCAAACCTCCTAGCCTTGATGGTAAGAAAAGTAAGCCCACTCGTCCTCAATGGTTTACTTATGAGGGATTTGGTAATATTTCTACAGAATATGCTAACAATAAAAATAAAATTGAAAAAGCCTTTATTGTTATACTCAGTGGCACAAAAAGTGAGCAGGACAATGCTAGTAACTCAAATGATGATGACACTAATTATTATGCCTTCACCGCAACTACCAAAACACACCACAATGACTCCGACTTTAACTAGGATGAAAAAAATTAAGAAGTAAACTCTTCTCTCTTACTATCTAAGTTTAATGTATCGAATTATGAGAAACTATTCATGGATTGTCTAGGTGTCAGGGAAGAGAGAGATAAATTACTTGTGAAAGTAACTAAATTTAATGATATCATCAATGTTCACAAAACAAATTTCTCTAACCTAGAGAAAGATAAAAAGGAATTGTATCAACATATTAATGCCTTGAATCTGAGACTTGTAGAAACCATTAAGAAAAAAAAAGCTTAAGCAAGAACTTGGTATTGTTGAAGAGATGGTGAGGAATTTGACCACTGGTGTTGAAAAATTGACTAAAGTCGTAGACTATGGAAAACCACACGGAGATAAGAGAGGTCTTGGATACATAGATGAATAGTCAACACTTTCATCATCCAAAACTCAATTTGTAAAACCTACTGTTGCTCAAGCATGGAAGATAATTTATGCACCATATCACTCTAAGCAAATTCAGTTTATTCCCATCTATCATCATTATGGTAGAAAAGGACACATTAGACATAAGTGTAGATTTCTTTATGCTTATGATTCTATCATAAGTACAAATGTTTCTAGGACACCTTAAAAAATTTCAAAATGTAAAGTTTTTACTGCAAGGATTACAAAAAATAGGAACCTAAAAAAGTAGTAACTCATACATCCAAAATTAAAAGAGGATGTTTTAAGAAATCTGAGTTGTATTGCTTTGTGGCCCATATAGAATTTAAAGCTAAATCAAATATCTCTTGGTATTTTGATAGTGAATGCTCCAGACACATGATTGGAACCGTTCTTTGTTTAAAACCTTTGAGGAATACAATGAAGGGGCAGTTACCTTGGTGATGGTAAAACATATAAAATTGTTGAAAAATGCTCTGTTCAAATAGAGGGTATCCCTAAACTTGATGAATTTTTATATGTGGAAGGACTCAAGGCAAACTTGATTAGCATAAGTCAAATATGTGACAGTGATTTTACTATGTAATTTACAAACAATCATTGTATTGTAACAGACCAAAAGGGTGAATGTATGATTAAGGGAATCAAATCACATAACAGTTGTTATTGTATTGATACATCACCCATAATAATATGTAACCTAGCTAGTAATTACTAAACTACCTTGTGGCATGAAAAGCTAGGTCATATGAACTTTAAAGATATGGTTACATTAAGTAAAACTAAGACTGTGTGTGGTTTACCTATTCTTCAAAAAATTGAAAAACCTGTATATGAACCATGTCAATTGGGTAAATAAACTAGGATCATTCATAAGAACATAATAAGTATAAATACAAATAGATTATTGGAATTGATATATATTGACCTCATAGGTCCTATCAAAACAAAAGGTATTAGAGGTAAGAAATATATCATAGTTATAGTAGATGACTTTTCTTGCTACACTTGCGTAAAATTTCTTAAAGATAAGTCATATGCTTTTGAGTTCTTCATCTCATATTGTACAAGAGTACAGGTTGAAGCAGGTGATAAAGTAGTAACCATGAAGAGACTGAGAATAGACCATGGAAATGTTTTGAAAATACCAAGTATGCTAACTTATGGAAAGAACATGGTATCTTTCATGAATTCTTTGCTCCTATCACATCTCAACAAAATGGAGTAGTTGAATGGAAAAATAGGATATTTCAAGAGATGGCAAGAGTAATACTACATGCTAAGGGAGTCTACAAAAGGTTTTGGGTTGAAGCTATAAACCCCATATGCCACATTATAAATCATGTATATCTTTGCTCAGGTACAAACCAAACTCCCTATGAGATTTAGAGAGGTAAAAAACCCAATCTAAAATTCATGCATATTTTTGGAAGTAAATGCTACATACTTAGAGATCAAGAATAGTTGGGCAAGTTTGATTCAAGAAGTGATGACGATATATTTCTTGGTTATTCCATAAATAATAGAACCTATAGAGTCTTCAACTGTAGAATTAATGTTGTTATGGAATCCATAAATGTCATTATAGATGATGTAGGTAAGCAGATTACAAGTGAAGAAGTTGGTAATGAAGAAAATTTCACAATATCTCAATTAACAATGACTAGTGACACAATTGGAACAAAAGAAGAGGAGTTAGAGGAAAGAGAAGAATAGAAGGAAGAAGCATTAACCTCATCAATGATAAATCCAACCCAAACTTCAAAAAGTCATCATAATAAGAATATAATTGGAGATCCTAATGCAGGCATGGTAACAAGAAGAATACAAATAAGTGAGGTAACCCATGTATGCTATATTTCTCAATTTGAACCAAAATATGTGAATGAAGCCCTTAGGGATGAATTTTGGATAAATGCCATGCAAAATGAGTTAACTCAATTTGAAATAAATCATGTGTGGATATTAGTACCTAAGCCTAAAAACAAAAATTTTATTGGAACAAAATATGTGTTCAAAAATAAATCTGATGAGCATGACATTGTTGTTAGAAATAAGGCTAGGTTAGTAGCTCAAGGCTTCACGCAAATAGAATGAGTTAACTTTGATGAAACATTTTCACATGTAGCTAGACTAGATTCAATTAGGATTTTACTTTCCATTTCTTGTCATATGAAATTCAAATTATATCAAATGGATGTTAAGTCTGCCTTTTTGAATGAGGAGGTATACATGGAACAACCAAAAGAATTTTTTGATCCAAAATTTCCAAACCATGTCTACAAACTTAGCAAAACTCTTTCTGGTTTGAAATAAGCTCTACGAGTATGGTATGAGAGACTTACCAACTCTCTCTTGAACAAGAGATTTATTTGAGGGAGAGTTGATAAGACTCTATTCATTAAAAGGAGTAATGATGAGATCTTTATTGCTCAAATTTATGTGGATGACATAGTTTTTGGATTCTTATCTAGTACACTAGTGGATGATTTTGTGCATGTTATGACAAATGAATTTGAAATTTCCATGGTAGGTGAAATGACTTTTTTCTTGATTTTCAAATCAAACAATCTTATGATAATATATTCATTTCTCAAACCAAGTACGCTTGTAACCTTATTAAAAGGTTTGGTCTTGAAACTAGCAAGCCATTAAGGACTCCTTTAGGTACCAACACAAAAATTACAAAAGACACTCAAGGAAAAAGTTTTAATGAAACCTTTTATAGGAGTATGATAGGTAGTTTACTTTACCTCACTACAAGTAGGCCTGGCATATGTTTTATTATTGGTGTGTATGCTCATTATCAAGCAGACAATCACACTTAAAGAATGTAAAGAGAATCATTAGGTATATCTCAAGAACAAGTAATTATGGTCTATATTTTACTACTGACTCTACTTGTGAAGTAAGTGGTTATACAAATGTCGATTGGGCAGGCAACCAGGATGATCGGAAGAGCACATTAGGTGGTTACTTTTACATTGGGAACAACTTAGTATCCTGACATAGTAAAAAGTAGAACTATATCTCACTCTCTACAACTGAGGTGGAGTACATTGTTGTAGGAAGCTCTTACACAGATGATTTGGATGAAAAACATGCTCAAGGACTACGGTCAACCACAAGGTATGATGCTATTATATTGTGATAACTCTAGTGCTATATGTATTTATAAGAACCTATTTCAACATTCTAGAGCTAAGAATATTGACATTAGGCATCACTTTATTAGAGAATTATTTGAAGAGAAAGTAGTGACACTTGAGTGTGTACCTACTGAGAGACAACTAGCTTATATATTCACCAAAGCCATAGACAATCAAAGATTTGAGTATCTTAGAAGTGTCTTGGAAATTTCTCCTTCAAATTAAATTTCAAATTTATTACCCAAAAAAGGGAGAAAGTGAAGTATAATCCTTATTTGGTCAACACGATATTGGACATATTTAATACTGACATATATATAACCTCATTTTTAGTGACTCGACTCATTTTGATATTTATTGTATAAATTATTCTACAATTTTGACTTATGTACACACATATTCTTATACATGTGATGATCGATGTTAACATAAAATTATTCACACACTCACGAACACACATATATGCTATGCTTAAAGTTTCTAAATTTTCTTGAAAGACTCTAAGACTTTAACTAATCTTGATTGTAAAATTGTGTTGAGTTATATTTCTTACTTTCTAAAACTTTACCGTATGAAGGCACCTAGTATTGAGAGGGCTACCTACTATGATGTGTGAAGCTACCGCAGTGAATGGAGAGGGCTACCTCATAACTAGTGTGAAAGTCATCATGTTAGGTTTATAGCTTGTGCAAAAAAGAAAAGGAAAGATTGTGCAAAAAGCTACTTCTTATAAAACTTGTACTTGGAATGCACAAAAAGAAAGTGCAAGTAAAAAAAAAAATTTCATGTGTCTCATTTATAAAGTAATGAACAATTTAAGTACTCTTTTGATTGATATATTTTATTATGTGAGATTGAAGACTTGATTATAATTTTATATGATATGTGATTTTTTTTCTTTTGAGTCTTTCTTGATTGGTCATAAATGAATTAATTGGTATATTTGTGGAATTTCAACATATACATTACTTTTAAGTAAATATCAATATGTCATTATATGTGCTTGTATGCTTGTGTGTCCCTTCTATTCTACTTTCCTATTTATATAATAAATAATCAAAATTTGGGTTAAAAAATGACGATTTCTCAATTAGTTGTGTGCTCGTTTGTGATTAAATGAGTTTAATACCTTATGTGACCATTTATAAAAAAACAATTTTTTATTCATTTACATCTTATTCTTAACTTTTTCATTGGTTTTTAAGTTAGAGAGTTAAAGAACTTAGTGGGAGTTTAAACCATATTGCAATTCTGCATTAATCTACTTTTACATTGCTCTAATTTTAAGGGGAGTTTAACTTCATTGTTTTGTCCTTCTCTTCTATCAAAAAAGGGGAGAGAATAATGTGTTTTATTTCCATGTTTTTATTTTGTTATGCATAAAGGGGGAGAACATATTTAATTAAGCTTGAATGACATGAATGCATACTACATAACTATTCTTTATACTTCACTTATTTCTATGTAAACTGAATGCATACTACATGATTATTCTTTATACTTCACTTATTTCTATGTAAAATGAAGTAATGTACAATGAGGCTTTCAAGCCAAATTGTTGTATGCTTTGTTTATGTTATTTTAGTTACTTACAAGCTTGTCAAGTTGCAGCGAAGATGAATTCACCGGATCATACGATAGTTTCACTATGAAGTCTGGGATATCATTATAATTTTATCTAATTCTTATAAGTGTCATGTAGTGAGCGAAATGTTTTTTCACACAAAAATGACAAAGGAGGAGTTTGTAAGGACTATAAGTGTTGACTATTTTTGTGAATAAAATATTTACTTGCAAACTTATTTTTAAGCTTACTATAAAATCTATCAAGAAAAGTCGAACAAATGCTCGAGTTTTAGATAATTGTACTTTAAGTATATCTTTTATAACTACAACATATATGATTACATTTATGCATTTAATAGCACATTTTATAAATTTAAAATTATTTTTGGTGCTAAAATATTTATTTAAACTTAATCAATTTATGAAATTACTATTTTAATATTTTTAAGATGTGTTTTAAAAAATGATTTTTTATAATATTAAGGTTTTTAATGGACTTTGAAAAATTGAGTCGAAAATATATTCAACTCTAATACTACTAGATATTATTATATTTATATATATAAATACATTAGGGTTGAAGTGTGTAAGTGGCCGAATAGAAACCGCAAGCTAATGCCAACAAAAAAAAGGCACAAAATCTCATCATGATAAGAAGAAGCTGGGCATGATGGATAGAGATACTGGTGAAGATGTAAGGAGGGAAGCATCCATATCATCAACACAAGTTTTGCATCCTTATTTCAAGTCTGAATGCGTCACTCAAAAAACCAGCTTTTCAAATTTCAGATTTGATAGCAAATAGTTGCTAAGCAATTTGTTACGAACTAGCACTTGCGGAAGTGAAGATCGGGTCCAATTTTGGTTGCACAAATTAATAATAAATAGTAACAGTAAGATAATCAGCAGTAAGAAAATTAATGGCACACAATGATTTAAGTGGTTCAACTTTTCAATGTGAAAAGTCTACTCCACTGACGACGGCACACCGAGGAAAAATCCACTAATAATCAAATGGAGATACAACCACCAATTTCCAGAGAGTTTCACAAATTATACCAAGATCCAAAATCAACCCACAAAATATCCCCTCTAATTTACTGGTAATATATAGCAAGATAAATTAACAAACTTGCTATTAAATCAAATATTTCCGTACACATGATATCAATAACTTACTTAATTTCAGTTCCTCCCTTATTCTTCTATCTGCGTCTACACTGAAATTGGTGTTAGAAGAAACAACCCAGAGGAAAGCTGCTTGAGAAAAAATGACCCTCTCGTCCTAAGTTCTTCTAGCAAGAATAATAAGGGTAGTTCTTAAAGTGAAGCTAGGGTTAATAATATGTGAGGGAGATAGTGGGAAAATGAAGGAGATCTGATTGATTTCGGGCTGCTGTGTTCTGGCGGCTATACGCACAGAATTAACTAAGAAAACTTAGTTAATATATATATATATATAATATATATATATATATAGCAAATGAATATAGGGTTTATTTAGTATTGGGTCTTGGGCCACATTTGTTTTGTGCCATTTAAATAACAAATCTCCACTTTGGCTCAAAACACAAAATAAGTTCTTCGAATATGAAATTTCTTGGATTACCAAATAACCGTCGTCCAAAGCCCTGAAGGGTGATTATCTTCTACAAACACCAATCAAGTCCAAATAATGCTTGAACTTGTTAAAAGGAACTGGTTTGGTTAACATATCAGCTGGATTCTCTGTAGTGACTATCTTATTGACAACAATAGCACCCTGAGAGACAATGTCACGAACGAAATGATATCTGACATCAATGTGTTTGGTTCTTTCATGATACATAGTATTCTTGGTCAAGTGTATCACACTCTGACTATCACAAAATACAATATAAGTATCCTGCTATAAACCCAAATCACAAACCAAACCTCTAAGCCAAATGGCTTCTTTAACTGCTTCTGCTGCAGCCATATATTCTGCCTCTGTTGTAGACAAAGCAACTGTAGACTGTAAAGTAGCCTTACAACTAATGGCACAATGAGAAAGAGTGAAGACATAACCTATTAGAGATCTTCTTCTATCCAAATCACCAGCATAATCGGAGTCCACATAACCAATAACACTGCAACCAGAAATAGAACTCCAATCATATACCAAACCAAAATTAGATGTACCTCTCAAATACCGAAGTATCCATTTCACTGCTTGCCAATGACCCGTACCAGGATTACCCATATATCTACTGACAACACTAACTGCATGTGAAATGTCTATACGAGTAAAAACTATAGCGTACATCAAACTGCCAATGGCACTAGCATATGGAACCTGAGACATGTACCACTCTTCTTCTTCTGACTGCGGTGCAAATCCAAAGAAAGCCTAAAATGCGTAGCTAACGACGTATTCACAGGTTTAGAATCTTTTATGCCAAAGCGTTCAAGAACTTTTTCAATATAAATTTTCTGAGTCAAATAAAGCTTGCCCACTTGTTTATCCCTGTAAATTTCCATGCCCAAAATTTTCTTCACTGCACCCAAATCTTTCATCTCAAACTCACCATTAAGTTGAGACTTTAATTTCTGAATCTCAGACTTATTCTTAGAAGCAATAAGCATGTCATCAACATAAAGCAACAAATAAATGGATGAACCATCATGAAATCTTTTATGATAAACACAACTATCATAATCACTCCTAGAGTAACCATGATCAATCATAAAAGAATCAAACAACTTATACCACTACCTAGGAGATTACTTCAGCACATATAAGGACTTTTTCAATAAACAAACATGATCTTCCTTACCTAGAATAACAAACCCCTCTGTTTGATGCATATATATTTGTTCCTCAAGCTCACCATGTAAGAATGTTGTCTTGACATCAAGTTGTTCTAATTCCATGTCAAACAATGCAACCATAGCAAGCAACACACGAATAGAGCTATGTTTCAAAACAGGAGAAAATACTTCATTGAAGTCAATACCTTTCTTCTGACAATAGCCCTTTGCAACAACACGTGCCTTGAACCTAGCTGCTTTAACCTCAGGTATACCTTCCTTTTTCTTGAAGACCCATTTGTTTACAAAAATCTTCTAGATCTTAGGCGGTTTAACCAATTCCCAAGTATGATTCTTATGAAGTGATTCAATCCCTTCATTCATAGTAACCAACCATTGAACAGACTCATCACAAGTGACAGCTTCATGATAACTAGAAGGTTCATGCAACTCAATAGACTCTGCCACAAATAATGCAAAAGAAACTAAGTTTGCATCTGCGTACCTCTGAGGGCGTCGAATCTCTCTTATTCCTTTACCCTTAGCAATACTATATGGTTGTTCATGTTGCTCTTCTGCTACATCATGAGTAGAATCATCTATCTCATCCATAGATGGCTGATCTGAAGTGCCCTCTTGCACTTGACTAGGAGCTCCACTCTCAAGCTCCACCTGCTCACTAACATCGTGGTCTTTATCTACAACAATATACTATTTTTTCTTTTGCAACATAGAAAACTCATCAAACTTAACATCTTTGCTAATCAAAAATTTAGGTGACTTAGGTTCAACACACCATAATCTATAAGCCTTCACTCCAGAAGGATATCCCAAAAATATACATTTCAATGCCCTAGGCTCAAGTTTACCATCATTAATATGAGCATAAACAGGATAACGAAAAACTTTCAAATCAGAATAATTAGCAGGAGTACCCAAGAATACCTCAAACGGAGTCTTCAACTCAATTGCACTTGATGGAGACCGATTCACCAAATAGTAGGCATGGTTACAAGCTTCAGCCCAAAAAGATTTATCCAAGTCAGCTTGAAAAAGCATACAATGAGCTCTTTCTAAGAGAGTCCTATTCATGCATTCTGCAACTTCATTTTGCTATGGTGTATGACGCACAATGCGGTGTCTCACTATGCCATTTCCTTCACAGAACTCATTAAACTGATTGTCACAAAATTCCAAACCATTATCAGTCCTCAAATTCTTGATTTTCTTACTTGTTTGATTTTCTATACAAGCCTTGAATTTCACAAATTTTGAGAATGCATCATTCTTATTCTTCAGAAAATACACCCAAACATAACGAGAGAAGTCATCAATAAAAGTCAACATATACCGGGCACCACCCTTAGACACAACACGAGAAGGATCCCAAAGATCTGAATGAATATAATCAATAGTACCTTTCGTTTTATGGATGGCTGTATTGAACTTGACCCTGCGATGCTTTCCATAAACACAATGCTCATAGAAATCAAGCTTCCCAGTTTTCTGACCACAAAGCAAATCCCATTTGCTCAAAATAGACATCCCTACCTCATTCATATGCCCAAGCCACATATGCCATAATCGAGTAGTGTCTGAATCTTGATCTGACGAGGATGAAACTGATACACTGCCAATAACAGTGCTGCCCTGAAGCATATAGAGACCACGCGACAATTGCCCTTTAATAATAATGAGAGCATCCTTACTAACTTTTAAGACTCCACATTCAGCTACATACTTGTAACCTTGTGAATCAAGAGTACCCAAAGATATCAAATTCTTTTTCAAATTTGGAACATGGCAAACATCTTTCAAAGTCCTTACGATACCATCATGCATCTTAATTCGGACCGTACCAATACCAACAACCTTGCAGGACATATTGTTTCCCATCAAGAAAACACCCCCATCAATAGACTGATAAGAAGCAAACCAATCTCTACTGGGGCACATATGGTAAGTGCAACCTGAATCAAGAATCTAAACATCTTCAGAAGAACCAATAGATACTGATAGAACATTTTCACCATCGGAACTAGAACTATCTGTAACACCGGCAACATCATTAGTACTAGAAGACGTTGTGATAGATTTTCCTTTACCTTTGAGTTTAGGACAATTTACTTTCCAGTGCCCTTCCTGACGGCAATAGTTGCATTTATCTTTTCTTTTTCTAGATTTGGATCTAGACTTACCTCTATTATTGCTTGTGCCTTTTTCTTGATTTCTACCTCTGACAAATAAACCACTTCTATTATCATTGTTGCTTGTAGACACCTTTTTCTTCAACTCTCTAGAATTCAAAGCTGCTTTGACATCTTCCAAACAAATAGTGTCTCGCCCATATAGCATAGTATCAACAAAATGTTCAAATGAATGAGATAAAGAAAATAATAGAACTAAGGCTTGATCCTCATCATCAATCTTAACACCACCATTTTTCAAATCACGAATAATTTTAGTAAATTCATCAAGATGATCGTGCAAAGGTGTACCTTCTGACATTCTGAATGTATACAAACGCTGCTTCAAATATAACCGACTGGTCAAAGACTTGGTCATATACAAATTCTCCAATTTAAGCCATAACCCAGCAGGAGATTCCTCATCACCAACCTCGCGTAATACCTCATTAGACAAGGATAACTGAATTGAACTTAAAGCATTTTCCATCAATGCATCTTTTTCTTCATCATTCAATTTTTCTGGCAATTTATCCTTACCTTCAAGTGTCTTAACGAGCCCTTCTTTAAATAATACGGTCCGCATCTTCATACGCCAAAGACTAAAATCATTTCTACCATTGAATTTCTCAATTTCATATTTTGCCGCCATGACAGAAAACCTGAATATTAAATTAACAGAAGTACAACCCAGAAAATATGAAACCAATTAGATAACCAGACGCTCAAAATAAATCCAAAAAAGCAAACTTGATCAGTTCCAATAAATAATAGAATAACCCAATGCTCTGATACCAATTTGTTACGAATTAGCACTTGTGGAAGCGAAGATCGGGTCCAATTTTGGTTGCACAAATTAATAATAAATGGTAACAGCAAAATAATCAACAATAAGAAAATTAATGGCACACAATGATTTAAGTGGTTCAACTTTTCAATGTGAAAAGTCTACTCCACTGACGACGGCACACCGAGGAAAAATCCACTAATAATCAAATGGAGATACAACCACCAATTTCCAATGAATTTCACAAATTATACCAAGATCCAAAATCAACCCACAAAATATCCCCTCTAATTTACTCGTAATATATAGCAAAATAAATTAACAAACTTGCTATTAAATAAAATATTATCGTACACATGATATCAATAACTTACTTAATTCCAATTCCTCCCTTATTCTTCTATCTGCGTCTGCACTGAAATTGGTGTTAGAAGAAACAACCCAGAGGAAAGCTGCTTGAGAAAAAATGACCCTCTCGTCCTAAGTTCTTCTAGCAAGAATAATAAGGGTAGTTCTTAAAGTGAAGCTAGAGTTAATAATATGTGAAGGAGATAGTGGGAAAATGAGGGAGATCTGATTGATTTCGGGCTGCTGCGTTCTCGCGGCTATACGCACAGAATTAACTAAGCAAACTTAGTTAATATATATATATATATATAATGAATATAGGGTTTATTTAGTATCGGGTCTTGAGCCACGTTTGTTTTGGGTCATTTAAATAACACAATTTGACAAGAAGGGTAAAGATAATATATGTTGACGTAGAGGGCTGAAAAATTAATTAATTGCTTGTTTTATTTCTATATTTTTAATATATTTATTTTATATTTTTAATATTCATATAACTTATTTTTTTTATTAAAATCTTGCATATTCAAATCAAATAATTGTATGAGTGATTGTGATTATATGATTTAATTATTAAATTTTAAAGAAGATATTTTTAATAAACTTAAGTTTAATCTTTTTGTTTTAGAATTTTATAGTTAATTTGATTTAAGTGATGTATATTTTGAATCATCTAGTTAGGATTATTTATTGTTAAATCCATTATAGAATACACACAATAAGCTTATTGGAATGTTGGTTTTGAAACCGCTCACGTTAATTTTAGAAATTGTGAAAAGAGAACAAGGACTCATAAGTAAAGTACATTGGGACAATATCCTAGAAATGGTATCATAAGACCAAGTTTATACTCATTTGATTTTTATAGTGCAAAGTAAGGTGGTCTGATGGACCGATGGTTTTTCTCTTAGGTCATGGTTATAACATAGATTGTTTCTACCTAAAAACATCGTGTGTTATTCCCTTATTTCTACACTTTATTTTTATATACGATTGCATGTTTGACCGCTTTGTTTAGGTTATTAAATTATAAATTGATAAAAATTAAAAATAACCTATTCATCTTCCTCTAGATTAATTAAGTTCATATCTTATAAATTTTTACACTTAATTATAAAAAATATATCAACTAAGGACTAATTATATTATTTTAATAATTTTTAATTAAATAATTATTTTTCTCTTAAATGATTAAAAACGAGTAAAATACGAGCTTTTAATAACAGTAAACTGATAATTAATACGATTTTTTATAAAATATTTATTAATTATAATTCTTTTGATTTTAATATTTTATTAACTTTAATTTTTATTAAAAATTAAAATATATATGTAAATAATTTTTTGTTTGAATATTATTATTGTTGATTATTTATTAAACAATTTTATATTAAATTTAATTTTTATGCATTTTAAAGAAACATATTTTAATCACATTTTAATTAGTGATTTTTTTCATAATTAAAAGATTAAATGATATCATTTTTAATTTAAACAATTTATGATATAAATAGTTTAACCTAAAGAATATGTTTAACACCTCACTTTAAATTTAATTATTACAATATCATGAGCGTATGAGTATGTATTTAAAAGAAGGTCTAACAAATGAAATCAACTAGTCATCTCTTCTTGTAAAATAAAAAAAGTTTAAATATTATAAGTTTGTAATAAAATTCAAATGATTTGATAAAGTTTAATTAGATGCTATAGTTGAACTTGTAAGTTACACAAAATAAGATTGTATCAATATTTGTGATATTTTTAAGATGATATTTATATAAAATAAATTAAAAATGGTAAAAAAATTAAGATAATATATATAATTTTTTGTTTGAAAGTAGACTTTTAATAGGTTGCATTACCTGTTAATCTGTTATGACTGATCATCAAAATATTTATTTTTATCAATTATCATTTTTTTAATCTATTTTTATTGTTTTGATTATATCGATTATAAAAGGTAACCTCTTATAATCTATAGATTTTCTTTTCGATAAAAAATTACTTATGAAGCTCGTAAGATATTTTTTTATTCCCTTTACCGTTTAAATCAAATGACATATTTTTAAGGGAACAAATACCTTCCTCCAACTTTTTTGAAATAGCAAAAAGGTTTTATAGATTTGAAAAATAATAATTACATCCGTTATTCGTATTATTTACATTTTAAGAAAAATATTTACAATAAAATTACTAAAAAATAAAATTTAAAGAAAGATATTGTAATAAAAAAATGATAAAAAATATGTAATGATTTATTTTTTAAATTTAAATAATGTTTTTATAGTAGTAAAAAACCTCAAGTATCTATAATAATTTTCCCATAATGTTCTCCATATTATACAAGTGTACAAACAAATTACGAACCCGGCTCAAATTCTAGCAGAAGATTGATTGAATCTTGAAGCAAAACGTCAAACCACACGGAGCGAGTGAGGAGCCGGAGGGAATGAGGGGGAGTGAGAGAGACGAGAGGGATATAGGCGATGATAAGGGTTTGCTATGGAAGCTACCGGTTGTGGAATCCAAGCGATTTGGGAAGCTTGGTCCCGCCTTTGGCTTCGGCGCTGGTTGCGGTCTTGGCTTTGGTATCGGCCTCCTTGGTGGTAACTCTCAATTCAGTATTTCTCTATAATATTTTAATTTTCCATTCAATTCTTAATGTATTTTCCGTTGGTCCCATTGAAATTAGTTTCTTACCTTTCATTTTCTTCCCTCCTGCTATGCAACCTATGAAATTGTGCTTTGTTCGTTGCTTATTTTGCTTGAATTAACGTTTTTCGGTTATTTGGGTTTGTTTTGGTTGATGTTTTTATTTTTTAAGTTTTATGCTGTTTGTGATAATTATTGTTTCAATCTTTATTTTGATATGTGATAGTACAACACCAGCAGTGGAATTTCCCCCTTTATGTATTTAAGTGTATTATTTTGATTTTTGAGAATTCCACTTGAGAATAACTAATAAATCCGTTAGTGATGATGAAAATTGTTCTTCGGCAGCTGCTTAATAATTGTTCTTGTTGAACTTAACGGTTTCATAAACAATTCTCTAGGCTTGCGTTTGTAGCCAACCAGGTTTGTTTGTCTATTGTTTTATACTGCTTGTGAAGGTGGTTAATGTTTCGTGACCTGCAATCAATTTGTCCCTTATGGTTGCTTGGCTTCTGCACTAGTGGCTAGTGGCCTGTTATGGCCTAGGCTTCAACCTATTATGTCATTTATCTGGCATACTTGGTCCCTGAATATTGAAATGTTGGGCTTTAAGTTTAAGGTGGGACAAAATTTGAATTATTCTGGTGATCTTGAGTAATCGTCAGTATTTATGCAAAATGTGTTGCAGAAAGTCAAAACCCTTTGGCATAATGACTTTATTTTTTTGGGACAACAAAAAACTTTGGCATAATGACTTTGATGGCCTTTTCTTTTTGAAAAGCTATCAGAGCAGGTGTTGGCGTTTCTTGATTGGGTTAGGCTTGAAGTTGAGGAATGCAGTTTAGTACATATTATGATATACCTTAAGACATTTAGGACTGTGCATATAATCTATGGAAACTAAGCACTGTCTGCCTTGCCAATATAGATTTAAATTGACATTTCTCCCCTACCTAACCTAGTGGTGTAAAATGGGCAGGGCGGCACAGAAACGGCACATCTCGGCAAACTTGAACCCATCCCGGCCCAACCCTTTTGATTCATATGACAGGTTTTTTTAATCCATTAGTTACTGTTAGTGATGTAAAATGGGCTGACCTGGCCTAGCCCAGTATAGCAAGAAGCTCATTGTGTTGGTGTGTCGGCCCAGCCCATCCATTTAACATATGGATTGGATCAGTCTTGTTTTGATGTGGGTCAGCCCATTAATCCTTTTTTTTTAAACTTCCTTTAGTTTTGACCATTTTTAGAAAGCCCATTAGTTATTTCTAACCCATCAATCCATTTTTTAGGATTTGTGCAAATGACTATAATATATACATTATTGGCCCAAATTTGGCACATATTCATACTTCTCGTTAAAAAATAAAGAAAATAAAATATACTATAACATTTATAAAAACATTTCACATTAATAGTGAAGGCAAGAATGAAGCATCATTATAATATATATAAATCCCAATTCATACTATCTATCATTGGCATCTGTATTGATAAATAATTAAGTACATCATAATTAAGTTGGCATATACTCAAAATATTTATCAAGCCTTATATCAAAATTTTATAAACATCACATTATGTGATTCACATATATCAAAATATAATGTAAGAATATAAACCATACAGTTTTTTCCTACAAATATAAATAATATCTTTGATCTAAAATCATTACATCTAGTCGGCATCAATATTTGCAAATAACTCCACATCATCTTCAATGTCACTAAAGAGTGGATGCTTGTTCGCCACTCTATCTGTAAGGAAAGTATCATGCTAATCTTTTACACACATACAACAGTCAAGTATATTTTTGTTAAGCTTGCTTCTCAAACTATTTAAGGTCGTACCACTTGCATTGAAAGTAAACTGAGAAATTATCGTAGATATAGGAAGAATTAATATATCAGATGCCATGATAGAAAGCACAGGAAAATGACTTTTATATGCTTTTCACCATTCTAAAATCTGAAAAGATTTCATTTTGAGAAAGACCTCCCTCAATAGTCATATTACTAGACAAATACATACAAAACTCAGATTGATTAGATAAAGTTCTGCCAATATATTTTTGTTTCCCAAACCTTGCAAATTTTATGTGTAGAAAGTTTGGTAGAAGAAGTGACAATGCTTGAAATATGAGACCCAAACTTAGATTGATAAATTTCATAAGCATTATATAACAATTTTGCAATTTTGTCATGAGTCCAAATGGGTTCAATTTGAAAATTTTGATAAAATGCTTCAATACTAAATAAAATTGTGAGGCATTAACTCCTAATATTTGTTTAATTTCATTACATAACTAACCATAAGAAAATAATGACTTATCTCTATAGAATACAAAAACATCTGACATGGAATACAAGTTTGATAATGCAAGATGTGCAGTAAGATAACATATTCCAAGACACATCTCTAGTTGCATCGTAGAAAACTTCTAGAAAGTCTATAAATGTAAATGAGATATTCCAACCATTTTGACTTAGCACAGGTAAATCTGACATTTTTTAACATTATAAAATGTTCTAATTGCTTGAGAATACTCAATTAAAGAATTCAACATAAGATATGTATAATTTCACCTAGTATAAAAGTAAGTTTTTGGCCTCTTGGTTTCAAGCCAAATGATCGATAATGCTGTAATTAATCGAAAAATTTATCCAAAATCATCTGATTTTGAGTAACATTTCATTTTTTTTATCAAAATCACTCGAAAGTAAGACTTACTATAACAATGATATGTCTTACCTCAGAGTGATTTTAGTTAAAAATAGAATTTGTGGTAAGATATTAGCTTGATATAGGAAGGTATTTACCTAGTGTGGGAAGACTTACTACTGGGAAGACTTACTACTGACATCTAGTGTCATGGTAAGGCTTACCATGACGAGACAACGCCTTACCACAATAATGTTAAGCTTTACTTCATAACGATTTTGATAAAAAATGAAATTTGTAGTAAGGCATTGGTTCGGTTCAAGAAAGCATTAGCCTAGTATGGAAAGGCTTACCACTAGAATCTAACGTCGTAGTAAGGCTTACCATGATAAGATAATGCCTTACCACAACAGTGATAACTCTTACCTTGAGAACGAGTTTGGTATAAAATAGAGTCTAACATAAATGCCCAACTAATATGATAAATCACTCATTAATATTGTTCCCTTGAAAAAGATGAGGAAATAAATGTGATAGCAAGGTTTAAATTGTTCAAGTTTGGTACAGTCAATTTCATACCATCTTGAACACATAAATTGATGATATGACACGTCCAATGCATGTGAAAATAAGTCCCAACTATCATGCAATAGTAAAATGTTACCATTTTTGAAACTATCATAAACACTTTTATTCACAACAATATTGTCTAAAGTAACAAAATAAATCGTATCACCTATGTCATATTCATTTAATAAATCTTTTATTTTATTAAAAATTTCTATGGTATTATATGGATATTTTGTTATTTTAAATGAAATCATAATTTTTTTTTGGCAATTTTCAATCAGAATCAACATAATGGGCAGTTGCGTACATACATTCATGGTTATTACAACAGGTCCACATGCTAAAAGTTATAGAAAAAGAATCATTTTTAAGACTAGCAAGTCTAATTAGCTCATCTTTAATCACTTCATATTGTTTCATCATGTCACATTAGTTGTGGTTTTAGAGACGCAACCCCACTCAATTTGAACACATGTTTTCATAAAGTACTCATATCTAATGTCATCTGGAAAAGTAAATGGTTGCTCAGCAGTAGCCATGTAATAAGCCAAATCTTCTCTCATTTTCAATTGGTTATACCTAAAGGCATGCGTAGTGCCTTCTTATGTTATCAAAGCAGTTGCCTATTAGGGCATGAAGTGATATGCTTAAGAAGATGAAATGTGCCACTACCATTATAGTCTTAATGCTTAGAGCAATATTTGTAAACAGCTATATTGATTTTCGTATGGCACAAATTTGATGTAACATTGTTGCCATGCAATTGAAGTGCGTTTCCTTTGAGAAGAATGTTGTGTATGGTTGGATGGCTTCGTACCCACAGGTTATGTGTGTGACTATGTGAATGGTAATTGGTCACTGTCTAATTCTTCAAACATCTCATGTAATGATATCCCAGAATCCAGACTTAAAAGTTTAAGTTTATACCTCACTGATTGTAACTTGCAAATGCAGCAGGAAATCCTTTATTGATAAACCTAATAAATAAATAAATATTATATAGCTGATAAAAACTAATGTTACTATCTCAAGCAACTACATCAAGGAAATTTAGCTGATATTTATTCTAATAAATATACAATATTAAAATTGTTTACTCATTCATAATTATTCATCATAAAATCCAAATGGGTTTACTTATAAACATGAAAATAAAAGTGGATTTCACAAAATTACCAACAAGACACAATCCACAATTATAAGGAGTCATAAATAGGCATCGGATACATGAGCAGGGGATTATACCTCAAGTAAAAACGGAGAAACTGAACAGAGCATTCGGATTTCTCAGGAAGTGTTGCTCAAAGTCATCTTTTGGCTGTAATTTCCCTACAATTAGATGGAAATTAAGCCAAATTATCAATAGAATTAGGAAAAAGGAAAAAAAGGGAAGCCTTAATATAGATTCTAAAAATAAGAGGTGATTTAAACGAAGTTATGAAAAGAGAACAAAATGATAGACCTAATAAAGTATTCAATAAAGATGTGTTAAAAACCCAAAATATTGATCAGGAACAAAGAAGATATTGAAAAAAAATAAATTGCTTATTGCTTTGAGATAGAAACCAGCTAGTTCGCCTTATCTATCTATGATACAAAAAATATAAAAGGTACTAATTGCAAGGAATGAACGAATTTCTAAGAAAAAACCTCACCCACCTAAAGAGAAAAAACAATATGAAGCTTGGAGAGTGGAATACAAAATTCATCAAAATAACTACACAAGCGAAGAAGATGAGGGAGTTATGTGGCGGTGAAAGATGAAATAGTTAGAAATCTTGCTAGTCTTAAGAACCGTTCTTTTATTGTGATTTTTGATATGTGAACTGGTTGTAATAAACATGGATATATGTATGCAACTACCATTGTGTTGATTTTGTCTGGAAATTATATAAACGAATAATTACATTTAAAATGATAAAATATCCACATAATACCATATAATTTTTAATATGATAAAGGATGTATTAAATGAATATAACATAGGTGGTAGGATCTTTGTGTTGCTTTAGATAATGTTGTTATGAATAGAAGTATTTATGATACTTTTAAAAATGGTAACATTTCACCGTTGGATGATATTTGGGAATTATCTTTTCACATGCATTGCATGTGTCATATCATTAAGATGACATGGAATTAATTGCACCCAACTTGAATAACGTGAAAGTTGTTATCACATTTATTTACCCCTCTTTCTCAAGAAAACAAGGATACTTACATCATTATCGATCATTTGGCTTGAAACCAAAAAAGTCAAAAATTGACATTTGTATCAAGTGGAATTCTAAATATCTTATGTTTCAATCTTTAGTTGGGTATTTTCAAACTATTAGTACATTTTATAATGCTAAAAGAGTGTCAGATTAACCTGTTCTGATTTAAAATAATGGAATGTCTCATTTGTTGCTATGGAATACAAGTTTGATAATGCAAGATGGGTAGTAGGATATTACATTCCAGACAAGTCTTTAGTTACATTGTATCAAAATTTTTAACATTTCAACCCATTTGAATTCATGATAAAATTATAAAATTATTTGATACTTATGAAATTTATCAATCTAAGTTTGGATCTCATATATGTTCAAGTAATGTCATTTCTTCGATCATGTTTTCTACACATGAAATTTTAAAGGTTTGAGAAACAAAAATCTATTAATGCAACTTCATTTAGTCCATCTAAGTTGAGTATATATGTTCTAGTAATATGATTGTTAGGAGAGGTCTTTTGCAAGATGAATCTTTTTAAATTTTAGAATGGTAGAAGCCATGTGGGAGTCAATTTCTTGTGCTTTCTATCATGACACGTGATATACTAATTCTTCTTGTATCTACAATATTTTTTGATTCTGCTTTCAGTACCGGTGGTAGGATCTTTGATAGTTTAATAAGCTGGCTTATTAAAGATATACTTGACTGTTGTATGTATGGGAAAGATTGACATGATGTTTTCCTTAAAGATGGAGTAACGAACAAGCATAAATTGTTTAGTGATATTGAAGATGATGTGGAGTTATTTGTAAATATTGATGCTGATTAGATGTAATGATTTTGGATACAAGACATTATTTATATTTATTGGGAAAAATTGCATGCTTTATTTTCTTACATTGTATTTTGACATATGTGAATCACTTATGCTTGTAAAGTTTTGATATAATGTGTCAATGATAAATATTTTGAGTATGTGCTTACTTAGTTGGGATGTATTTAATTATTTATTAGAAAAGATGCAAATAATAGATAGTATGAATAAGTGCTAACCTAGTTCACTTATTCATACTAGAGATGCTTTATTATCGCCTGTTAATGAGAAATGTTTTCATAAATGTTATAGCGTTTTTTAATTTCTTCATTTTTTTCATGAGAAGTATGAATAGGTGTTAAATTTGTGCCAGTGATGTATATATATCATGGCATTTGCACATATTGTAAAGAAATAAAGGATTGATGGGCTAGAAATAACTAATGAGCTTTCTAAAATGGTCCAAGAGGGAGAAGAAGAGGAAAAAAAAAGACTAATCGGCTAGCCCACATCCAAATGGGTTGAAATGGGTCTGGCATACTAGCATAGTTAGCCTCCTGTTAGTACCGTGTTCAGTCAGCTTCCAACATTCAATGATTCCATTAAAGCAAGAACAGTGTTCTCATGCTGTTATTAGACCAGCTGAGCAATTTATTTGCGTGAGTTTGAAACTGTGTTGACACCACATAGTTCTTGGTGTTGCTTTCGATGAGCAAATGCATTCGGGTTTAAGACGACTTTAACTTCGACGTTTTGTTATTTTTTTCCCCAAAAGATGTGCCTAAAACGTGTTTCTCTACTCTAGGTGCAGGGATTGGTCCTGGAATTCCTGGGTTACAACTTGGCTTTGGGCTCGGTGTTGGATGTGGAATTGGTGTAGGATTTGGTTATGGTATGGGAAGGGGCCTTGCCCAAAATGAGAACAGGAGATACTCTAATGTTGGGAGTCTCAGTGGCTATAGAAGTTTTCCTACTCAGTAAGTGTCTGCTTGACCATGCTTGGTTGATTTTCAGTAAAAATGCTTTTACGAATCTGAATTTCATTTTAAATATGATTTTTATTACTCCTTGTGTGTTCAGTTTAATGTCCTTTTCTTTTTTCAAAAAGTAGGAATTGTGTTAAAAGCTGCAAATTTTATGCGTATTGCAATTTCAAGAATTGTTATAAACATTTCTCACCATATATTTTTTTGGTAAATAAAATTTCTCACCATCTATGTCTACTTTTTCTCAGAAAAGAATGTTATGTTAATAATACTCATTTTTATGTGGATCTTGCAGTGATGAGTTTGGTGTTCTTATTGATGAGCTTGTGGATAACACAAGGAAGCTTGTTAGAGCTACTTCGAAAGAAATTGATAAGTGGAGAAGATGAATTTGCTGAACCCTTGTAGTAGATTGGTGTTGGTTATATATCTCTGCTATAGGACTTGGTAGCAATGATTTTAGACATGCATGCATAAAATTTACTTTTCATTTGGTAATCTGCCGTTTTCGAAATGCCAAGACAGGTTTGTTGGAGCTTTAAGGATTGTGGCTTTCGGTAGTTCCGATATTATAAATGAGGGGAATACTAAAAACACTATGTTATGTGATTTTGGTTTAATTTTTAACCTTTTAAGAAAAAGTTATATTCATTTACTTTTGTAAGAAAATGCGCATGCGTGTACGCACACATATATATATATATACCATTATAAGTACCAAAGATATGTGGAGTTCATCAAATAACACATATATACCATTACAAGTACCAAAGATATGGGGAGTTAATAAAATAAATGCAATACTAAAGGGACAAATATATTATATTGAAAATAGGTGTTGGTCGTGATTATATCATAATTGATAAATACAAACTGAAATAAAATAAAAGTTTTACAAGATTACAAAAACCTACACTAGAATCCCAAGGTAAGAAGGTTATACAAAGAAGAGAAAGGGATGATAGATTTTCAGAGAGAAAGGAATTGTCTTTGTGAAAAACTTCGAAAAAGAGTTTGGTTTTGAATAAAGAATTCTTATTTTATAATCAAATGTTTTACTGTTGGAGTTCCTTGCACTATTAAAGAATAGTGTTTTGTTTGTAATTTTTTATTGTTTAAGATGCCAACATTGTAGTGGTGAATAGTGCATTGTCGGATACCTTTTTACTGTTTGGAGATGCCATGTCGACCATTTTCTTGTGTTGTGTTTGTCTTTTGTGTTGACGCTACTGTGCAATAGTTGGGCTTTTCCTTTTACATTGGGTTTTTACATTTTATGGACTTCATACCCTCTAAGGCCCTTATTCATTGGGTTTTTTTTTTACATTTTTACCATTATATGGCCCTTTTAGTCCTGAAAACACAATACAATTTTACTAGGCCTGAGGGCCAATTTACATGGGTTAAATTTTTGAGAGCTATTGTATGATGTCTATCCATACTTTTGTTGCGGAAAGTAATACCTTTGCATGGACCTTTAGGAACTGGTGTTGTCTTGGTTGGAGTTCATTAGTCTTCACTGTCCCATGGAAATGACAATTTTTGTAAAGCCATTTCTTTATAACTGGTTTTAGAATTGTCTTAGGGACCTTGGATAGTGTCCACCATTTTATTATAATTCATGGGTTACCTATCTATTTAGGAGACAATTGGTCTACCCAAAGAAGGTAGAAATTTGTAGAGAAAATGTAAATAGTTGGGAACCTTTGTCCAATTTTTGTGGGTTTAAAAATGTTTTAAAGTGGTTTTTTTGAAAAACTGGTGGGGAAACCCTAGAACTAATATTTTGTTGGTTAAATGATTTTATAGGAAAATAACCAAATATGAAAATATTTCTGATTTTGGAGGGTATTGAACCATGTTTGTTTATAATCCTAGTAATTTAAAGCTTTGGTTTGGTTCCATGATCTATAGAACCAATTTTTTAAAAATATATAAGGATTTTTATTATAATATGGATAATTTATATTCCTTTAATAGCCTGTGTGGCTTATTTTAACATTTAATCAGATAATTTTGGAGAAAATGATTCTCCTTTCATGATTATAAATGAGGATGACTCCCCTTTTTAAGAAATATGTTTAGAAGATTATTCTTACTTTTTGACTTTAATAAGTTTAGAAGTCATACATGTGGAAGTTGGGGCCTCTGCTTGGTTTTGCATTCCATTCTTCTGGAGGGAAGATGTGAGGATTTTGAGTAACTCTAGAAATCCAGTAAGGGGTATAATCCACTCTTGAATTTGTTTTATCTTATCATTATCATGAGAGTCTTGTGCGGTTTCGTACATGACTACTTTGGACCAAAGGATAATAGGTTTTATTGAAGGTTTAACTAATTCTTCCCCCCTATGGATGTGTTTTAGATTTTTAATGGGTTTTGAAAATGTAAAATCATCATTGATAATGCAGTATTTTGAGTGTGGGTTTATGATTTGAAACTTAAAAGTAGCATTTTTAAAGTCGAAGGGTATATACTATACAATTCATTTTGTCCAAATGGAACAATGAATGTAGTTTTATAAAGGTGTTTTGGCTTAATTTGTTTTTGCCAAAAATCAGATTTTATATTAAGTTACGAAAATATGCATGTAGAAGGTAGTTCTTTCATAACATACAATTTTATATCCTTTTCTTGAAGATTAGGATTTTTATATGTGGACTAATGTTAAGAAGGAGACGTTGTTCTTTGGTAAGTATATTGATATGATTTGTTTTACTTATATTAGAATCAGAATTAGTTGTGACTAATTCCTCAATCTGAAAGTTTTGATCGTCAGAAGAGACTTCAGACTTAGAGGTTTCAATGAGGAGAGAATAGACTCTTTGGAAAATCTCTTTCTCAAGTTTTAACTTCTGGTGTTTTTTGGAAACTCGATAGTATTTTGTAATGTGACCTTTCTTGCTACATATGTAGTAGGTAGAATTTTTAAAGTATTGTTTGAAATTGGTTTCAGAGCTTATATAAGGTTTTCTGATAGGTTCCTTATAGTTTTCCCTAGAGGTTTTTGAAGAAGATTTCCTATTGCATTGTTTGGTTTTAGGAAGGGAATTATTGAATATTCTAGAGAAAGAACCTAGTTCTTTTTCTATATCACAAAGTTTGCATTTCAGTTGTTTTTGTAACTTCAAGTCTTGCCAGGCCTGAAGTCTTTGTTTTTGGGTGAAATTGATCAGTTCACCATAAGTAAGCTAGTCATAAGGGATTATATGTTTTCCAAAGGTTTCACAGATTTTGTTTCTAACTTTTCCCCCTAGAAGTGTTTAGAGTCCTATAAGGAACTTCTCCTTCCAGAATGGTTGGTTAGAGTCTTCTCGAAGTAGAACTATGCTAAGGAAGGTTGTTATGTACCAGTGGAAATCACTGAGTTTTGAACACCGAAGGTTTGAAAGTATCTCGATGTTTTTATCTTTTAAATGTGAGAAGTCAGCCATAAAATGCAATGCTATTGTAAATATCAGTGTTGAAACTGCATCTTGGATAGGTTCTCCATGATGATCGAGAATAGGTTCACCATCCTTTTAGTTTGCCCGAGAAGCCAACTATTAGGAGCTCAGTAACTTTTTTATCCGAGGTACTTAACTGGGTTTTATAAGCATTTAACACCATGGTCATTTGATGTAAAGGGTTTAAGATTTGGTATTCAACAATGCCATCTATATTCCATTGTAGAAGAAAGAGGAATTGTATTTTGGTTGAATAGTTTGGTTTGGCTAGGTTCTCATATCTAGTTCTTAGGACCTAGTGGGTATTATGGTTGGAGGTGCTCAATTTTTCTAGTTTAGTTTTTCTATTTTAGGAGATGGTTCATAAAATGATTCTTGTCGAAAGTATTAGTGTCCAAGTGTAAGACACTAATGTCCTGAGGGATGGTTTGAGGTATTTCAGGGGATAGTTCTTGAAGGGTTTCCTCATCAGAGGTATTAACGTCTAGGTGTAAGACACTAACATTTTGAGGAGTATTTTGTGGTGCTATAGGAGATGTTTCCTAAAGTGTTTTTTCTTCAGAGGTTTTAGCATCTTCGGGTAATACACCAATATTTTGAACTTTTTGTGTTTTGGGTTTTTCCCAATCATCAATTAGTGGGTTTTTGAAATATTCCATAGTGATTATGTCAATATTGGTTTCAAAAAAAGAAAAGGGTTGTATGTTTCTCATCTCGAGAATGGTTTATGGCATAACAGAATATCAGCATCTAACTTTAAGATACTAATATCCTTGGGTGTTATAAGTGATTTTTTTGGCACAGTATTGGAATTGGAGCCAGTAAGCTCTAACTTGTCTTGCTAGTTTGTAATTTCAAGAGACAGTTCCTGAAAGGTTTTTTTATCAGCGGTCTTAATATCCTTATGTGAGATACTAATATTTTGAGGTATGGCTTGGCATATGTTTGGAACTATTGGAGCGATATTAGAGTTGGAGCTAGTAAGCTCTGACTCTCTTATTTGGTCCTTGATAGTAGGTTTCGGATAGGTTTGCTTATCAGGGGTACTAATATCAGTATTCAAGATACTAGTATCCCAAGATGTTTTGGGTATTTCTTCAGCCCTGGGCTAATTTTTGTAAAATTGTTTTGAGGGATGATATTTTTGAAAGGGCATTCTTTTTAGATGCATAGATTTCAAATCAATCAAATAATAAAATATGGATTTTATGTTGATGAATGAATTTATAAAATTCTTCATGAAACATTTTTTGAGTTTTCAAAAAGTTTTGTAAGAACCATATTCTTTTAGAACTATTTTAGTGTGTTCTTCTATTCAAGGCCTAGATTTTAACTTAAGTTGATTATGAAGTGGTTTTGGTAAGTGGTTTATGTTGGGGAAAAAATCTATAATATAATTTATGCTTCCTAGAAATCTTTGAAACTAGGTTTAATCGATGATCCTATCTGAAAATTTATTTGAAAATTCTAAGGATCTTTCTATGGGGATAATAATTCCACAAGACACATGGTGTCCTAAGAATCTAACCCTAGTTTGGAATATAGAGATCTTTTTAGTAGATAACACAAGAATGATCCTTTTAATTTCATAGAAAAATGTTTAAAGATTTTTGAAGTGTTGTTTTATGGAGTTTGAGAAGATGGGTACATCACCGATGTACACAATGCATAATTCTAAGTATGGATTAAAAATATTGTTCATAATCCATTGGAACTCATAAGGTGCATTTTTAAGGCTAAAAGGCATGACATTCCATTCATATTGTCCAAATGGAAGTTAATGTAGTTTTGTAATAGTGTTTTGGCTCAATTTGAATTTTCCAAAATCTTGATTTCATATTGAATTTTGAAAAGATGTATGCAGAATGCAATCTTTATAAAAGATCTTTTTTATTTGGAATCGGATATCGAATCCATTTTAGGGCTTTATTTTGGGGTTTGTAGTTAATAACCAAGCAAGGTATTCCTCTTTTTATTTTTAAAGCTTTGTTCACATAGAAAGTTGCACAATGATGAGTGCTCAAAAAGCACTAAAATTACCATGATTTTATGTTCATTAATTGATTAAAAATATATATATTTATATGTTTTATCATATATTTATATAAATTTGTCTTTTTCGGAATCGCGAGTATTTTTATTGTTTTTCAGGTATTTTCGCTTAAAAACGTAACTTAAAGACTCAAAGAGGAATACTGGAAGCAATACATCACAATTATATTACTAAATAAATGGGGCAAGGTCAACAAATATGGAAAAATTGGACAAAATGGGTCGAAAAGGTCAAAAATGTCAAAAAGGAGAAAATCGCTACCGAGCCCATCCCGCGTGCGTCGGCGCCCGGCAGGCGCTGGTATCGTTTCATCCGCGACGATGCGCGCGCTGGTCTTGTTCATCCGCGCCTGCCTCGGGCCGATGCCATTTCGCCCCATTTTTCACGTGCCCGCCCATGACATCATCGACGTCATTAATGATCTCAGCATTTCCATTACGCGTTTTTACATTTTTTAACATTTTTTTACTCATTTTTTCTCTCCATCCTCACCTATGAATACCCCTCTTCCCTTCACTTCAAAACACACCTCAAAATACACTTCTCTCTTCTTTCTTTCTCTCCATTTCTTAGTTTTTATTTTTTTTAGTTTTTCTTATGTTTTAGTTAGTTTTGCTTAGTTTTAGAGTTCTTCCCTCTTTGGGAAGAACTAGTTATGTTTTTGTAATTTATTAGATTTTTGATTCAATAAATGCGAGTGCAAAATCCGTTTGGAGGTTTTCTAGCAGGGAATGGCATCAAATCTTGTAAGGATTTTATTTTCTTTGCAGGTTATTTTTTATGCTTTATTCTTACATGTTATATTTAATTTGTCTATGATTAAATTTAACTTTGCTATTGTTTGTAAAAATGATATAATAATAACGTTGTTATGCTAGAAATATTAAATAGGTAAAAATCTCTAAAATGAATTGATTTTATTTTTATTCAAGATTTTATATTAAGAATGTTAGAGAGAAATATATTATTTTTCATTACAAACTTAAATCTGAAAATTAGATTTTACGGTTTAGTTATCCGGTCTTATTTAGAGTAGTGCTCTTTTATTTGTTGGTACAATCGCCCGGTAGTTAGAGTGAAACTCTATTTCAAAAGTTTTTATAAGAATTATTATGTGAAAATGTATTGACAACATGTTTTCAATAGTGGTTTTAAAACTTGAAAGTTAGTACTCGGATAACTAAATTCTTAGGTTTAATTTGGACACCTTGAATAAAGTTTAAATCGTCTAACTCACCAAAGGTGGCATTTAAATGGTTCATTTTCAATATCTTAGAAAAAGGAATTAATTTAATTAACCAAATTAGTTATCAACCCCACCCATATGTGTTAATTGATTTGTTTAGTTAACAAAGTATATCTAACCCCACCAAAGGTGGTATTCATACAAAAAAGGGAGAATCAATAAATATCAATTCATATCTTTAATAACCTAAATAATACGAGCAAGCATAATTAACTTAGTTATTATATCCATAAATACTCCACTATTTATAAAAGATAAAATTTGCATGAATGTTTATTGAATCTATGTTTAATTTTCTGTAATTAGATTAAAAATACAAAAACCCCAAAATATCGTGACAGGATGTTTGGGATTTAATTTCGTTTTTAAAAGTTTGAATAATAAATTAAAAACCACATACATTCCTTCCTTAGATCGACCTTGGGAGTATACTTATCATTTTCTACGAAATGATTCGTGCACTTGCAAGAGTTTTACAAATATTAAAACCAAAGTATTTGCGAGAATCGGCGATGCCGGTTTTCGTTCATCACACAACTCTAAGGCGAGCTGGATTTTTAAATCAATCCCTTATACTTGAGATCTTGGATCTCTTTCCTACATGATTTTTCTAATTCTAAATTCATTTGAATAGGCCAAGCTTTTGTTGGAATATCTTTTTCTTCAAAGTTTGGTTGATAGGGTAGATCTACCATATGGTACTTTCTATTCCAAAAAGTATTATGTAAATCAGAGCAAACTTCCTTTTCGAAAAGGTTTTGGAGTTTAATAATTTATTATTTTACAAGATCATTTTGTAATTCTTTTTCAATCTTATGAAATTGAATTTCTTGTTTTAAATATAAAGGATCAATTTCTTTTGATTTTATAAGACAATTTATCTCATTATTATAAATGGAGTTTGCCTTTATAATATTGAGATTTCTTGTTTTAGGTTTTTCTAAGAAAGGAAATTCAAGTTTTTTCATTTTGAGTTTTTGAAGAGATTTTATCATACTACACTAAAAGGAGTGATAAGATTTATAAAAGGTGTTCTTAATATTACTAAATGGTGCATATAAGTGGTACAAACGAATGTGATTTTTAAGAGAAATTTTTGGTTTAAAATGCTAGCTTTAACCTTTCTAGTAATTTTCATTCTTGAATTGTTTGCTGAAGTTAGTTTTTCATTGGTTTTACCATGGAAAGTTTTTGAAATGAGTCCAAGTTTTATGCAATTTAAGTTAGCACTTGTATCAAAGAGGAAGTCTTTTGAGACTTCTTCTAAGTTTTCTAGGTTTTGAGGATTAAGGTTCTACTCTGTATTCGAATCGCTTTCGCTATTTTCAGAGACATTGTGATAGAACAAAAGTTGAATAATTTCAGAATCCTCCTTTTGTGTTTGTTAAAGCTATTGTATTTCTAGCTTAATGGTGTTAATTTCTCTATGTAGGTCTTGGATAGACCCTTGAGAGTTTTTATGTTTCTTTCTGTCAATAATAGCAGTAAGATGATATCGACCAGTACTCGTGGAAGGAATTTTGGAAGGTTTTCCTTTTTGTTCATAATCCAATGAAATAGTATGATGATTGGGATATTTTTTTTGAAGGTTTGGGTCTTTTATGTATTGAACAATGTCGAGGATGAGATGCTATTCTTTTGTAAACATGTTAATACTTTTTGATGTTTTAGAATTAGTGGTGACTAACTTATCAACTTGAGGATTTTGATCATCTGAAAAGTCTTCAAACCAGGCTTCAGACTCAAATGAGGTTTCAATGAGGAGAGCTGAGATCTTTTGCAAGGCCTCTTCCTCAAATTCTAATTCCTGTAATTTGTAAGAAATTTATAGTAGTTTGAAGTGTGGCCTGTTTTTCCACATTTATAACAAGTAACATTTTTTATGTTTGATTTAAAAGTGGTTTCATCTTTTTTATAGATTGGTTTCCTAGAGGGTTTTTTGTAATATTTTTCATGATGTTGTTTGTAGGGTTTAAAATTTGAAAAGGAGTTTTGTATCTTCTATGATACTATTTTGAGGAAGAATTTTGATATGGTTTAGAAGATAGTTTCTACTACAATCTCATTCGTATTGTTTAGGTTTTGAAAGGGAATTGTCAAACTGTTGATAGAAAAAACTTAACTCTCTATTAGTAGTTTTAAGTTCCCATTTTATTGTTATTGTATTTTCAAGTCTTGAGATTTGAAGTTCTTTTTTTGGGTATAACTAATTAGTTCACTATAGGTAAGCCGATCATATGGTATAATATGGTTTCCAAAGTTTTCTTTGATTTTATTTCTTACCTTTTCTCCTAGAATAGTTGAAAGTTTGACAAGGAACTTCTTTGTCCATAAAGGCTTGTTAGAGTCTTCTCGAAGCATTACTCTGCTAAGGAAGATTTTTTTGTACCATTGGATATCACTCAATTTTTTAAGTCTAAGGTTTGACAGAAGAATTACATTTTTATCTCTTAGATGTGAGTAGTCACCCCTAAAATGCAAAGATATTGTAAATATCAAAGTTGATACTACATCTTGGATTGGTTCTACGTGATGATTGTGAATGGGTTTACCATCATATCCAATTTGGATATCACTTAAGATATCCAACTATTGTTGTTTTGAAAGGTAGAAGTCCCACCATCCTTTTAGTTGGCCTAAAAAGCCAACTATAAGGAGTTCTGCAACTACTTTATCTAAGGTACCAGATTTGGTTTTATAAGCATTTTTCATAATTGTCATTTGCTGTAATAGGTCCAATATTTGGTATTCAGTCATGCCATAAATATTCCATTCGTAAATGAATGAGGCATTTTATTTTGGTTGTATGATTTGGTTTGGCTGGGTTCCTATTTTTAGATCTAGAGACCTAGCAGGTAATATGTTTTGTGGTGTTGGACTTTTGTAGTGGAGTTTTGCCAATTCAAGAGATGGTTCCTGAAATGCTTCTTCATCAAAAGTGTTAATATTAAAAGTGTTAGCATCTTGATGTAAGACACTAATATTCTAAGAGTGTTATAGTGTTTGTGTAGTTTCTAGGATTATAAGATCTATGTTAGAGCTTTAGCTAGTATGCTATAGCTTATTTTTTAGGTCTTTAATTAATTTTAGAAACTCAATTTTATTAGATTTTATCTCATTTTGAGAAGATTTTGATACTTAATAGGTTTAAAAATTGAATTTTTAATTTTTTTATCAACATCTTTACTACTAGAACTAGGGGTTATATGAGACTCAAAAGTCTGTTTTCCTAGTTTAGCGAGTTGTTTCCTAAGGTATTTAGGTTAATGTTGGTAAAAAAATTGTAAGATAATATTTTTTAGATTAGATGTAGTGTCTTCTTTTGGGTTTTTATGAGGACAAGATTCAACCTTTTTGTCACTGTAAGGAAAGTTTATTGTCTTGAATGGAGGGTGTTCAGCCTCCAAATGACTGTCTAGTGTTTCCCAAACAAGAGTTTTCTTTTTTCTATTTACTAGTTTTATGGTTTTGAATGGATAATCTATGTTCTTTTCACAAGCATAGATTTCAAACCAATCAAAGAATAAGATATTGATTTTATGATTATAAACAAATTTATAAAATTCTTCCTCAATCTCTTTATGATTTTTTATGATGTTTTGTAAAAACCAATAACATTTTTCTATTATATTCTACATCGAAGTCATCCTATTCTAAAAAGTTTAATTCATGCGCTATATTTTTAGTTATAGTTGATGTTGTTGGTGATTGAGAAGATGATTCATTTTGATCTTGGTTTTTAGTATAGACTGGATGTGGTACTGAAGTACTATAGTCTATGTTTTGAAAGCTTGAACTAGGTACATCTGAAGTAAAATAACTAGGTTGTGTTTTATATGGTAGGTTTATTGTTGGGGGAAATCTTGGGACTCTTCCTAGATTTATAGTTTCTAAAGAGCTAGCACTAGAGTACCTAGAACTAGTAGATCTTTTGGAACTTAATTTTAAGCTACCATTGTTTTACTTGGTTATATTCCTAAGTTGGGTATTTTTCTTAGGTTTTATTCTCTTTGCCTCAGGTTGGGTTGCTACTTCAAGGAACCACTCATCTGGCAGAGTTATTTGGTTCCATTCAATGGGTTTTGGAATAAATTTATTTGATTTTGAAAGATCTGTTTAAAGAAGTAGGGTTTCTCTCTTTTTACTATGAAATTTGTGTTAAACGTAAAGATCATGGCTTTATAGTGAACATAAAAAATTATCGCAACCGATATAGATTCTTCAATCATTTCATAGTTGTTAGTTTTGATTTGTAAATTGAGAGATTTTAAATTTTTTTATTATTTAAATAGACTGTAAAGTTAGGATAACAGTCAAATGATATCGAACCCCTACAGAGGCTTTACTCAACTGTTTTTAGTAATGAATCTCCAAAGTTGTTAAACCTAGCATCCTTAAGAGCTGCTAAGATTGATGTATTTAGACCTTCTTTGGTCAAGGGTTTTAATCCTACTTGGACTAAACTAGAATGAATGTATTTATAAGCTTTGTTTTAATGATTTTGTAAAGATAGTTTTGAAAATAAGATTATGGTTTCAAAAGGTGAAAGATAGTTGAATATCTCTTTCCTAAGTTTTAATAGAATAGTTAGTTTTAAAAATTTTTAATTTTAAGGTTTATAAATATGGTTTTATTGAACCTTGGGTATTTCACAATTATAAATATTTTTTGAAAAATGTTCAATAGTGATTTATCCACTATCGATTATGTTTTTATTTTTAATAGGCGAAGAAGAAGAAGATGCAAAAATACTCATATTTATAAATTAACAGTTATAATAATATTTTCTATGAAATATTGAATAATGTTTTATTTACTACTAAACATATTCTTGGTTCTTACTATTAATACTAGATCAAGAAGAAGAATAAAGTGTTCTACAGAAAATAGTACTCATTATCTTTTGTTTTACTGTGAAATCCTGGGTGTTTGTCTCTTTAAGAGAACATGAACGTGCAAGTATACACGGTCACAAGTAATAAGTGATTAAGTAAGATATCGTTCCCATGGAAATTTGTTACTAATATTTGTTAAGTACTAAAATTGTTTCAACCTAATTTTATCCAAAGAATCGATAGTTGGATAGAGTTTAACTAAACTAATTTTTGATAACAATATATAAGAAAATTCTAGGATTGAAGTTTCACCAAATTAATCCACTTGAATCATATTGTTTTCTCTTGATTTATGTTCTCACATTTAATTTGTCAACCAAGAACTCCTAATTTATCCATATGTCTCTTTCGATAACAAATAGACATATCTTGCTAAAATAATTCACTATATTTCTATGAGAATTAAATTTTTGCAAAGATTTATTAAGCTACAAGTTCTCAATAGATACACATACAATAAAGGTATATTCCTATCCCATATAAATATATGTTATTCTATCCATGAGTAGAGCATGAAAATTCCTTTTCCAAGTTTATTAGGGTTCACACATCAATTAATTAATCTTCCAACAATCAAAAGCATTAAGCACAGATAGAATAAACAAATTAAAAACATCCCATAAATCATTCAAAAATAATTAATTCAAGCTTTATAATTTAAGCTACATTGCAACCCTAGAACAAATAATTTAGTTCATAGCAAAAATTGATACTACAATACGAAAACATTTAGACATTTCAGAGAAATAAAATTAAAAGAAAAGATTAGAAGAAACTCTTTCACGATTCCTCAATGAAAAAATAAAATTATTTCCCTTTTCTTCTTCTTTGCTGTCTCCTATCTCTGTATTTTTACCTAACAAAATAACAACACAAGTAAAAAAAAAAGCTTCTGCGTGTTCTTTCCATTTTTCAGACATGCAGAGTAAAAACTAAAAACTCCTTCTTTCCTCCCTGCGTCTCCAAAATATACATACCCTAAAATTGTTTAAAACACGCGTGTAGAAGTGGGAGACAAAACGTGCAAATGAAGCTTGTGAGAGAAATTTTTCTGCATTTTTATTTCACAATACACGTAAGATGTGGTGACATATGATTCGCTGGAAGAATAACAAGACACATGGCAACTTCGTATTGGTCGGGATACGAGGGCACACGTTGATTCGGTGGACCGTGTCATATGAGAAATATACGCGCTGGATTGTGCGGAATAGCTGGAATCAACTCAAGACTCTTATTACGTGGAGCGTGGCCAACATGCATGATCTGGACCTTTCATCATTTGATCTGACGGTGGGTGAAGGAGGGCCCGTCTTAGGGAAAATCATATGCGCAGACAGGTGTACCCAATTTCTGCACGCCGAACATTGTGCCACAGTTAGAAACGCGTCCAATCACCCGCGTAGCATTTGCATCTCACTCTCTTGATCCTCACTGTTGAATTTATGATCTGATGGTGCATAAGGCACATTGAACAATGGCTCGTGTGGTACTCCTTCTCTGCGCAAAAAACAAAATTTTTGTTAATTCCATTTAAGCCATTTTTATTAATTCAAATTAAATTTTCAACTTTTTTTTATTTTTAATTAAGTCATTTTTAATTTAAATTGTTTAATTTTCTCTAAAACTATATTTCTTAAAAAACTAATATTAAATAATAATTTAAGAACTTAAAATTAACTAAAAACATTAAGAACATAGCAATTATAATTAATAAATTGGACAAAATAACTCTAAAATATAGAGTTATCACTGGGTTTAGATCAACTAGATATTTGTTTGACACTCTTAAGTTAGTAAATATGGATTTAATGCGTCACCCTAGGCCTTACTACCATCTGTAGCCATGAAAATATGAGATGGATATAGAATCCAAACAAGATTTATACAACAATTTAGTGATAAGGAGTGCTATGATTTGCAGTTTAACCTTTCAACTATCCCTTACAGTGTATAAGGGGTATGATGGCTCCATTATAATATGATCGCTCATATTATACAAAAACTCATGTTATAATCATATAATACTATTCAACTTTAAAGCACCATCACTACTACAAAAATGGATATTTAAGTCGATATGTAAAGTCGGTTTAAAAAAAACAACTTATAATGAATTTAAAGTCGGTTCGGTGTAGAACCGACACTACGTCCTACGTGTATTTTTTTTATTAAAAAATACATTTTACAATTGAAATTTTTTAGGTACAATTTTTTTTAGGTAAATTATTATTTTATTTAACTCTTTAAAATTTAAGTTGGATATATATAGTATAATTTGTTTTTGAGACAATTGGTTTTTAAAATTATATAATTTTATGTATTTGCTTGGATATTTAGTTTTATGTACTTACGTACAATACATCTTTATTTAATTTTGTGTATTTTTTTGGATATTATTTTAAAATTACTATTTTTTCTTTTTTTATACTATATATATATATAATCAAATTAAATTTTAAAGAGTTCAAATAAAATAATAATTGACCTAATTTTTTTTAATTTTAAACTACGTGGATAACGTTGGTTGACTTGGTGAACCGACACTACACATGTGGATAGCGTTGGTTGATATGGAGAACCGATGTTATCCATGCGTATATTACCGTTTCTCTTCTCTCTTCTTCACTAGAATTCCAAATTTCAATTTGTGCAGCAACCTTTCGCCCAAAATCGAGCTCACCCTCCACTCTTTCTCATTTTTCGACCACCTCCGACCACCATTTCCAACGCCGTTTTGTAGGTTATATTCCTCTTCTTATTATCTTTCAGATTCCTATTTTTTTTGAGTGAAATACTCAAATTTTTTATACCCATTTTCTTACTTATTCTCACTTATAAAACACCCATTTTTCTTTATTTCCTTCATTTAGTCACTTCATATACTCTTGTAAGTATTTCTATTAATCCTACGCACTTATTATTTAGTTTGCTTTATTTTTTGTATAAATTTTTTATTTATGTATGTTTTGTATTATGCTTGTTATTATATATTTGGCTTATTTTTTGTGAAAATAATATCTACATGTTGTGGGTTTGAGGGACTATAATATTTACCGTACGTGGATAAATTTATTTACATATAAATAATTATATTTTATTAAGTAAAATTAATACAATTGTAAAATGATTAAAATGATAAATGTTTGTATTATGTATGTTTTGGTATATATTCTAATAATTAGGGAATTTATATATAATAATACTTCAAATATATTGATTGGATACATAATTAATATGTTTAATTAATGTCATTAATAGATAATGGACAAATCTTGGATGTTAAAGTGTAGAATTGAGTAGGACTACATTTCTGGAGTTGAAAGTTTTATGAAATTTGCTTGTAGAAATAGTAATAATGGAATTAGTATGATTCGATGCTCATGTGTTAAAAGTAAAAATAAGCGATTTCATGAATTGGACGAGATTAAGTATCACCTTATCCGTAGTGGTATTCTTTTGAGCTATAAATATTGGTATTATCATGGTGAAAATATTGATAATACTCATGGGGAAGAGATAAATAAGAATGTGAGTGGATTACATACATCTTATCATAATGTACAGACATAAAATATGTTTTATGGTGTTGAAGATGAACTACGTGAGGATGATCCTGAAACCTTTAAAAAACTTCTAGAAGATGCCAAAAAACCATTGTATCCAAAATGCAAAAAATACACTAAAATGTCGAGATTGGTTCATTTGTACAATTTTAAGGCAAAATGTGGTTTTTCTAACAAGAGATTCATAGAATTACTAAATCTACTAGTCGATATATTTCCTAAGGGTATTGAATTGCCATCTTCAATGTATGAAGTGAAGAAATCTCTTAGTTGATTTGGCATGGAATATCATAAGATTCATGCTTGTCCAAATGATTGCATTCTTTATAGAAAAGAATACGAGACATTAGATGATTTTCCGATGTGTAAAGAATCGAGATGGAAGCATGGTACAAATGAGACAACACATAATAAAGGCGTGCCTGCAAAGGTTCTTTGGTACTTTCCTCTAATTCCTCGCTTTCAAAGGTTGTTCAAAAGTAATGAGACATCAAAGATGTTGACTTGGCATTCAGATAATCGATCTGATGATGGGGTTCTACGTCATCCTTGTGATTCTCCAAATTGGAAAGTAGTAGATAATTTATCTCCTCAATTTTCATCTGATCTGCGCAATCTTCGTCTTGCCATTGCTGCTGATGAAATTAATTGATTAGCAGAATCGTGATCGCCAAATACTTTGATGAACGAATACTTTGATGAACAAAAACCGGCATCGCCGATCCTGCCAATACTTTGGTTTTATATTTATAAAACTCTCGCAAGTGCACGAATCATTTCGTAGAAAATGATAAGTATACTCCCAAGGTCGATCTAAGGAAGGAATGTATGTGGTTTTTAATTTATTATTCAAACTTTTAAAAACGAAATTAAATCCTAAACATCCTATCACGATATTTTGGGGTTTTGTGTTTTTAATCTACTTACATAAAAATAAACATAGATTCAATAAAAATTCATGCAAATTTTATCTTTTATAAATAGTGGAGTATTTATGGATATAATAACTAAGTTAATTATGCTTGCTCGTATTATTTAGGTTATTAAAGATATGAATTGATATTTATTGATTCTCCCTTTTTTGTATGAATACCACCTTTCAAGGGGTTAGATATTCTTTGTTAACTAAACAAATCAATTAACACCTAAGCGGGTTGATAACTAATTTGGTTAATTAAATTAATTCCTTTTTCTAAGAGATTGAAAATGAACTATTTAAATGCCACCTTAAGGGGTTAGATACTTTTAAACTTTATTCAAGGTGTCCAAATTAAACCTAAGAATTTAGTTATCCGAGTACTAACTTTCAAGTTTTAAACCACTACCGAAAACATGTTGTCAATACATTTTCGCATAATAATTCTTATAAAAACTTTTGAACAGTAGCTTCACTCTAACTACCAGCGATTGTACCAACAAATAAAAGAACACTACTCTAAATCGACCGATAACTAAACCTTAAAATCTAATTTTCAGATTTAAGTTTGTAATGAAAAATAATATATTTCTCTCTAACATTCTTAATATAAAATCTTGAATAAAAATAAAATCAATTCATTTTAGAGTTTTTTACCTATTTAATATTTCGTAAGCATAACCACGTTATTATTATATCATTTTTACAAACAGCTAGCACAGTTAAATTTAATCACAGACAAATTAAATATAACATGTAAGAATAAAGCATAAAAAATAACTACAAAGAAAATAAAATCCTTACAAGATTCTCGATGCCATTCCCGTTGCTAGAAAAACTCCAAGCGGAATTTGCACTCCCATTTATTGAATCAAAAAGCTAAAATATTACAAAACATAACTAGTTCTTCCCTAAAAAGGGAAGAACTCTAAAACTAAGAGAAATTAACTAAGAAAAGCTAAAAACTAAGAAAACATAAGAAAAACTAAAAATCTAAGAAAAGAGAGAAAGAAAGAGAGAAAAGAATGTATTTGGAGGTTTTGAAGTGTCATTTGAAGTGAAGGGAAGGGGTATTTATATGTGAGGACGGAGAGAAAAAATGAGTAAAAAAATGTTAAAAAATATTAAAAAATTAAAAACGTGTAATGGAAATGCCGAAGCTCATCAATGACGGCAAGATGACGTCACGTGGTCGGCCGCACGTGAAAAATGGGTGAAACGCTGCCATGCTGAGGGGCGGCCACGGGCGCTCGCAACTCGGCCAAGACGTGAACAAAGGCCACAGCCGGGCCACACTGGTCGCGGCGCGTGATTTCCATCTTTTTGACATTTTTGACCTTTTCGACCCATTTTGTCCAATTTTTCCATGTTTGTTGACCTTTTCCCACTTATTTATTAATATATTTGTGATGTATTGCTTCAAGTATTCCTCTTTGAGTCTTTAAATTGCGTTTTAAGCTAAAATACCTGAAAAACGATAAAAATTCCCGTGATTCCGAAAAAAGACAAATTTATATAAATATATGATAAAACATATAAATATATATATTTTTAATCAATTAATGTGCATAAAATCATGGAAATTTTAGTGCTTTTTGAGCACTCATCACAACCCATAACTAGCTTCTTGCTAGTCCCTTAGCAAGAGAAGCGATAAAAACTAAAAATTAAACTATCCTAAATCACTTCCGTGGATTGACACGGTTGCATTTAGCCTATGCAACAAGCCTTTAAACCCCTAGGTTGCCCTAGTGGACGAGTTTGAGTCTCGTGAGGGTTTTCAGTAATGATACCCACAAACATTGAACTAAATGTAAAAAAAAAAAAAAACAATAAAAACAATGAAATCAAAAATTAAAATTACAACAAAATCAAAAATTAATTTTTTTTGTTTTTTTTTGAATAAGAGAAAACAACATATCACAAAAATGTCTCATACTTTTTAATCTCCTTTAAGATCATAATTAAAATCTCAAGCATAAGTTATTTTAATCTCTTCAAACAATCATGATTTATTATAATAATTATTCGAAAATCATTTTCATATTTCATGTCAAAAATGTATCAATTTGATTTCAACCAATTTCAGTGTCATGAATCAGAATTTGCTTCGACTCTATTCCTCACAAGTCAATACTCTCGAAACACTGAATCCTATGGGTTCAAACACTCATACTATTTTATATGCGAAAGAGTTGATGTATAGAAATGAACTAATATATTCGCATATGTATAAAGAATAAAGGCTCAAAGTGTTATTTTAACATTGATCTCATGAAAGGAATCAAATGTATAAATTATAAAGATATCATATATAAAAATTATTTTCATGCATAAATCAAACTCATTAAGAAAGAATTTCAAGATATATGCTTTTTACAAATGAAGAAATTGCAATGACTCTTTAGGGAATTACTTCCTATATCTTTCTTTGTAAATAGCCCGTACTCACAACTTTCAGAGGCAACGTTGGGTCATAAGATATGATGATACTATTTTTTATCTCTCTATTTTTTTTTGTAGATATTTTTCAATACGTGTATTTTTAGAGAGTCAACCCATGTACGATTGTACATTTTTGGATTTTAAAGTAGTGGTTAATTTTGTGGTTTTTCTGCTTGATCTTGGTTTAGGTAACCCCACATATGTCTTTTTGTTTTTGTAGTAGTCATGCATAAATGAGATATAAGCATATACTATCAATTTCTACTCAAATCATTTAATCTAAGCAAAAATAATAATCAAAAATATATGATACTCTATTAAGATGAGAAAAAAAAATTCATACATTCAATGCTAATACCTATAGAGATCATCTAAAAATTTGAATAAATAAGAAATGTGTTTGGAGTAGAAAAAATATATATTTCACTCCGAATAAAATAAATTAGGCTCAAATTATATCTCACAAATGTAGTCTCCACTAAAAAAAATTCATAAACACCGATTTTGGGTTTAATATAATTTTCACATCTTATCAAGAAATACTAGTTATGACAAAAACTAACTAATTATCAAAAATAATTACAAAATATTTCATGATATGTTTTCAAAAATTAATCTAACAGTACAAAAGACTTAACTATTTACTTAAATTTGATTTAAAGAAAAGATAAATTTTTGTGAAATTTTTTTTTATTCCAAAAATTACTAAATCACACAAAATAGAAATAAAACCAAACACAAAAAAAATGAAAAAGTATATTTTTTTATTTTTAAATTTTTTTTTATTTTTAAATTGTTAAAATTTTTTTTTAATTAAGCATGCTAACTTTTCACCACCCCCAACCTAGAACTTACATTGTCCTCAATGTAACAACTGTAAATTAAAGATAAAGAGAAAAGAGAAAAAAGATTACCTATTTCTTGAGAAAGTGCAAGTAGGAATGGAAAATGCAAAGATCCATCATATTCATCATTAAAGTGTATACAGCATTTATCACCGCGAACTTCTAACATCTCAACAAATATTTTTAGTTTTAACAATTTAAAAAGTATTCACATGTAATTAAAATGAAATAATTAAGTAAATAAAAGAAATAAAAGAAAATTACTCTAAAATGACGGGTTGCCTCCCATCCGCTTAGTTTAATGTCTTAGCAAGACGAATCCTGGGATTCCATTTTAAGTAAACTCAATGTCCCCTCATCATTGAGTCAATCAAACCTTCAGGTAAGACAAGGTTGTCTACCTATACTTTTTCTACGCCCTATCGATTTTCAAATTTCTTTCAGTACTTAAAACTAGAGGCATACTTTGAGTTTTAGATAACCCACAACTAGGTACAAATCAAATAATTAAGGCATAAAACACAATTGTACCTAGATTAAACAAAGCAACTAACTCCTTAGATTATAATTAAAACTTTAAAATTTTCGGAGGTAGTTTTAATTTATGTTTTTTTTTTGTTTTTAAGAAAAAAAAATAACATAATCAAGATAACCAAGAGTGCTTCCTGTGAAAGAACGGTGGTGCAAAGGCTCCTTAAAACCATCCTCCTAGACATGGTAACAACGCTCCCAGGAAAGACTAGCAAGACAAAGTGCTTCCAAGAACTAATTCCTGCATTTAACTCCCTTAGATCTTTACTTTTCATGTTATTGTTAAATTAAATAAAAATTTGTTAATGAAAATCTAAGTTAATTAAGTTTAAAGAAAAGGTTAATTAAGTTAAGTGAATTAAAAAATCTAAGTTAATTAAGTTAAGTTAAAAATCTAAGTTAATTAAGCTTGGTAAAAAAAAGTTAATTAAGTTAAGTAAAGCAAAAAAAAATCTAAGTTAATGTTAAAAAAATCTGTTAATTAAGTTAGTAAAAAACTAAGTTAAATAAGTTAAATAAAAATAAAGAGAGAGAAAAATACGAAAAGAAAGAAAAATAAACAAAATAATAAAATAAAATAAAATTGAAAAAGGTAAAAGAAAATAAAAAAATAAAATTATGATTTAAAATAAATAAAAAAATAGTAAAAATTAAACTCAAAAAATTAAAATTTGGTTTTTTTTTATTTTTTTATTTTTTTATTTTTTTATTTTTTTTATTTGTTTTATTTTTTTTCGAAATTTCAAATTCCAAAATTATTTTACTATTAACACTATATTTATTAAACAATTTAAAATTAGAATTTTTTTTTATTTTTATTTTTTTTTATTTTAACTATTTATGAATGGTAACTTTATTTTACTATTTACAATATTTTTTTTTAACCTAAAATTTTTGAATTTTTTTTTTTTTTTACTATTCATGAACGGTAATTTGTTTTTCAAATTTTAAATTTTTAAATTATTTTATTATTCACTGTAAAATTTTTATTTAAAAATTTTCTTTTTTTTAATTTGTTTTTACTATTCATGAACGGTAAAAACTTTTTACTTCAAATTTCAAATTTCTAAATTATTGTACTATTCACGCTACAAATTTTTTTAATTTTTTTTAATTTTTAATTTTTTTTTTAATTTTTTAATTGTTTTTTAAATTTTTTTTTATTATTTCTTATGAAATTTGAAATTTGATTAAATGTTTTATTTTTTTATTTTTTTTTACCAAAACAAAAAAAAATCACAATTATTTACAACACAAAAATATTTTTAAAATTTTGATAAATAAATTAAAAACGCTATTCCTTCCAATACTTTGGTTAGCAGAATCCTGATCGCCAAATACTTTGATGAACGAAAACCGGCATCGCCGATCCTGCCAATACTTTGGTTTTATATTTATAAAACTCTCGCAAGTGCACAAATCATTTTGTAAAAAATAATAAGTATACTCCTGGTTGATCTAAGGAAAGGAATGTACGTGGTTTTTAATTTATTATTCAAACTTTTAAAAACGTAAATTAAATCCTAAACATCCCGTCACGATATTAGGTTTTTGTGTTTTTAATCTAATAACAGTAAAATTAAACATAGATTCAATAAACATTCATGCAAATTTTATCTTTATAAATAAGTGAGTATTTATGGATATAATAACTAAGTTAATTATGCTTGCTTGTATTATCTAAAGTTATTAAAGATATGAATTGGATATTTATTGATTCTCCCTTTTTTGTATTTAATACCACCTTATGGGCGGGTTAGATATTCTTTGTTAACGAAACAAATCAATTAACACCTACAAGGGTTGATAACTAATTTGGTTAATTAAATTAATTTTTAAGAGATTGAAAATGAACTATTTAAATGCCACCTTCTATGCGTTGTATTGGGCTTTAAACTTTATTCAAGGTGTCCAAATTAAACCTAAGAATTTAGTTATCCGAGTACTAACTTTCAAGTTTTAAAACCACTATTGAAAACACGTTGTCAATACATTTTCACATAATAATTTTATAAAAATTTTGAAATAGAGTTTCAATTAACTAATGCAAGGACACTAACAAATAAAAGAAGACTACTCTAAATAAGACCGATAACTAAATCAGAAAATCTAATTTTTCGGGATTTAAGTTTGTAATGAGAAATAATATATTTCTCTCTAACATTCTTAATATAAAATCTTGAATAAAATAAAATCAATTCATTTTAGAGATTTTTACCTATTTAATATTTCGCAAGCATAACAACGTTATTATTATATCATTTTTACAACATACTAGCACAGCTAAATTTAATCACAGACAAATTAAATATAACATGTAAGAATAAAAGCATAAAAAATAACTACAAAGAAAATAAAATCCTTACAAGATTTCGATGCCATCTCTGCTTAGAAAAACTCCAAACGGAATTTTGCACTCCCATTTATTGAATAAAAAGCTAAAATATTACAAAAACATAACTAGTTCTTCCCTAAAAAGGGAAGAACTCTAAAACTAAGAGAAATTAACTAAGAAAACATAAGAAAAACTAAAAATCTAAGAAAAGAGAGAAAGAAAGAGAGAAAAGAATGTATTCGAGGTTTTCAAGGTGTCATTTGAAGCGAAGGGAACGTGGGTATTTATAGTGAGGACGGAGAGAAAAAATGAGTAAAATAATGTTAAAAAATATTAAAAAAATTAAAAACGTGAACGGAAATGCCGAGGTCATCAATGACGCCAAGATGACGTCAGGGGTCGTCGCACGTGAAAAATGGGGTGAAAACGCGTTGGGCGCGTCGGAGGGCTACTGCGATACCGCGCGCAGCTCGGGCGCTGTTATGGAATACAAGTGCCTCGCGCACGGGCGCATGCGGACGAGTATGTCAACGCACGGCGCGCGCGCAGCACTTGGTACGCGCGCGCTCGGCCGCGGCGCCGCGATTTCCGTCTTTTTGACATTTTTGACCTTTCGACCCATTTTGTCCAATTTTTCCATGTTTGTTGACCTTTTCCCACTTATTTATTAATATATTTGTGATGTATTACTTCAAGTATTCCTCTGTGAGTCTTTAAATTTCGTTTTAAAGCCAAAATACCTGAAAAACAATAAAAATACCCGTGATTCCGAAAAAGACAAATTTATATAAATATATGATAAAACATATAAATATATATATTTTTAATCAATTAATGTCCATTAAATCATGGATATTTTAGTGCTTTTTGAGCACTCATCATTAATCCACATAGTCCCCTTAGTAGTAGATATAGCTATTGGCCAATAATTATGGTAACATACAAACTTCCTCCTTGGTTGTGTATGAAAAGAAAATTCATGATGTTAACATTATTGATCTCAGGACCAAAACAACCTAGTGTTGATAGTGATGTATATTTGCAGCCTTTGATAGATGATTTAAAGACGTTGTGGAATGATGGTGTAAATGTCTACGATGCACATAAAGAATAACACTTTAACTTGAGAGGGGTCCTTTGATGGACAATTAATTATTTTCCTACCTATGAAACTTATCAGGACATGCAACAAAAGGTTACAAGGGATGCCCTATATGTAGTGATGGAACTTCTGCAACTTATCTTGTTCACGGACGAAAGATGTATTATAAAAGACATAGAAGATTTTTTCCATCTGGACACAAGTTTAGATACCAAAAGAAACCGTTTGATGGTGAAGAAGATCATGATCATGCAACCCGACCTTTGCAAGGTGTTGAGATATTAAAGCAATTCAATGGTATGACATTCAAACAATATGAAAAGATGAAAAAAATACTCACTAAGGTAGGGAAACGAAAGAGGTCAACTAATGAAATAGGTGAAAATGAAAAAGAGTTTGAATTAGTATACCATGGTTGTTGGAATAAAAAATCAATATTTTGGGAATTACCTAACTGGAAAGTTCTACACATTCATCACATCTTAGATGTCATACATATTGAGAAAAATGTATATGAGAGCTTGATTGGTACTTTACTTAATATACCTAGAAAAACAAAGGATGGAATTAAAGCAAGACTGGATTTAAAGAAACTAGTCATACGACCTAAATTGGCACCAAGGGTGGAAAATGATAAGAATCGAACATACTTGCCACCAAAATCATATATAATGTCAAAAAAAGAGAAGGATGTGTTTTGTAAATGTTTGGAGGGTGTGAAAGTTCCTGATGGTTACTCATCCAACTTAAGAAATTTTGTGTCTATCACCAATAAGAAACTTTATGGATTGAAATCACATGATTTTCATATCTTAATGCAACAGTTATTACTAGTTTCTATTAGATCAATTCTTCCAAAACATTTTCAATTATCAATAATTCGTCTTTGTTCATTATTCAATACAATATGCAAGAAATCTATATCAATTAGTGAGTTCAACTATTTACAGATAGATGTTGTAGAAACTTTGTGACTAATTGAAAAATATTTTCCTCCTTCTTTCTTCTAAATAATGATTCACTTGTGTGTTCATTTAGTTCGAGAGGTTCAATTGTGTGGTCCTACTTACTTAAGATGGATGTATCCTTTTGAGAGATATATGCATGTCCTTAAAGGATATGAAAATAATAGAAATCGACCTGAAGGATATATGGTGGAACGCTACATTGTTGAAGAGGCCATCGAGTTTTGTTCTGAATAATTTAGAGGTTCCACTAAAATTAGGAATCCTACACACAAGTTGTTCTTAGAACGTCACATGATCCAAGTAGGTAACCCTATGCTTGGGGAAATTAAGAAATTGTTTTATTGACCACACTCGATGGGAAAAAGTACAATGAATCTTTTCGGTAAATAATAATGAGGCACAACCGTTCATAGAGTAAGTGGTGTTTAACCTTTCCATTTATGCAAAAATTATTTTTTATTTAACTATTAATGATGATATCTACTTCATATATCTTTATTAACATTACAGAATGCATTTAAACTTATTGAAGATCGATCCTAGTTATAAGAAAAAAGGAGGATAAAAATGGTTGTATGATGAACATAAGCGAGAGCTTATTAATTGGTTTTGCAACTATGTAAGTGTCGCAAAAAAAAAATTCATGTATGTTCCTAGATCTATGCAATGTTTTAAACTTTCCTTTAAACACATTTCATGTTTTTGTATACATATATTCAAGATGAACTCAAGAAACTAAATCATAAAATAACAGAAAGTTTAGAATGGCTTGCACATGGTCCAAAATTCGATGTCAAATCATTTTCTAGTTTCACAATAAATGGATCGAGGTTTATAGATGTACGAATGAATTTCAAATTATTTGGGAAGAGCATCAAAATATACAAATGCATAACATTCTTCCTAATCATATTTGGGAGGTCTTCAAATCCTAAAGTTAGATATAGAATGGTATTATTAATTTTTGTTAATTTATAAATATTTTTATATTTATTTTCCTCAATTTAATTTCATGTCATGGTTAATAAATTTTTCATAATTTATGTAGGAAGCTGAATTGGGTAGACCAGTTACCCAAACTGAATTTTACATAGAAACAAAGACTCCCAAAATGAAGAAGTCAAGACCGATGACTAAGCGAGGAGAAGAACAACTGAATATGTTGGTTAGTAATTTCGGTTGATGAAAAGTCCATATGATTTTTAATAATTGATGTAATAGTGCATGATATGTTTGTGTGCATTATTATTTGTAGAGAGCTGTTCAAGAACAAATATCCAGGGGTGAAATAATCGAAGAGCTTGGGAGAGATGCTTTATATCATGCATTCAGACGTGAGCATCCTGGTTATGTTAGGGGAGGTAGCCAATATGATGGTTATATGGAGTATTTTAACATTCCAAAACAAAAGCCTCAGACGGTCAGTAAGGAGAAGTACACTAAAATTGAAGAAGAATTCAACCACTTTAAGGCCTTAATGTTAAGTGAGATTGCCACTATAAAAGAATATCAATCACAACACATGTCAAGCATGGCATCATTCTACAATCAGAGTATGCCACCATCCATGACAGGCATGCTACCATTCATGCCAGGCATTGCACTCATGCAATCTTATGGCGCTCAAACTATATCCAGTATGGGATATAGTCATCCTATTGGTCCTCCCTATATGCCAGGAATGCATATGCAATCAAGTAGTGGTTCATTTTCTCCAATGCAATCTGCACATTCTTACCATCAATCACATCACGATGAACATTTTGGTGAGAATGTACATCCAATAGCTACCCCACATGGGAGTCCTCCTCTATTTGATGAATCATATGTGGTAAGATTTTAATTTCTAGTATAGATAATCTATTATTTTTATTTCTTATTATATGTTTTATTTATTATATAGAACACTTAATTTTTTATAGAATATGAAATGTTTGTTGAAACATCCTTCATCAACAGAATTTGTTGCTATTGGAACGGTACAACAATTGAGAGTTGATAGGATGATTCATAATCAATATTTTCCTAAAAATTGGCAAATAGTAATTAATCAATCATTGCTCCATGATTTTCCACTACCTGTGCCTTCTGATGCTACCACAGTCCAAGAGGCGGTTGGACAGTATGTGGCTTGGCCGTCGATTCAAGTTATTTTAAATTTTGAAGTGTTACTATTTTTTAACTTAAAAGATAACACATGTTTACTACTATTATTTTATTATATCTTTTATTGTTACTAACATACATAATACTTTTTCCTTAGTCTATTATACTAGAACTCTTAAATGCGGCACATTTAAGAGATACGAAGCAAGTATCTTGTGCTAAATCTATGTCTAGTGGCCAATCATCGAACACTAAGTCATTCAAGAAGAAGCCTTGGAAAAAGTGTAGTTATGATTATGCTTTAAAATTCAGTAGAAATCTTGGCACTTTGATAACTATTGTTGCGAGGGCATCTAGCATAAATGATGGATGGACTATGCCACTTCCTATAGAAATTTCTAGTGTAGACCTTGGCCAAACTTATATATCGAGTGCGTGCATATTGCAACTATTTTAATATCAAATGATCGATTTAAGTATAATTCAAGTGTGGACAAGGTGAGTCCTCAACCTGTTCATTTTCTTTCATTTATGTAGAACATATATAATTATATTTATATTATCTAATTACTTATATATATTTCTTTTATATAGGGCATGTTATTATTGACTTCAACATAATGACTCATTACATTTAGCAATGTTCTATGATTCTTCATATGTCAATCAATATCAAGAGAAGGATGTTAGCATTAGAGCTAAACAATTATGTGATAGGGCATTAACGCTTAACATAAATCAAAAGTTGATAATCCCTTGGCCACTAAGGTTTGAAGAAGGCCAAGATCTTTGGATAATTGTAATCCTTGATCTGTTCAATAATTATGCTTGGTACTATGACTCAGCTTCCATATAATTGAGTAAAGATACAAAATCAGTTGTTGAAATGTAAGAGTTTATAGCTAGCTATTGGTTTCTTATATTATTTTTTGTAATAATTAACAAAAAAAACTAACCATTTTAAACCTTGATAGGGCATGGAAGTTGTGGAACAAGTTTAGGGGCATTGCCTTATAAAAAATCTCATAAGCTTATATGGAAATAAGTTATGGTATGTACAAGCGAATATTAATAATTTTATTAATTTTACTATTGAATAATAAAGATGTTTGAATATGGAAAATCATGTACACTTGTTTTTTGTAGGTTCCATAAAACAATAATGGAGTCATGTGTGATTATTATGTCATGAAGTTTATGAGCAAAATCATCACAATTATCAAAATTCCAATTGATGATGTGGTAATATCTTTTACCCATATACATAAAAGGTTTTAACATATTTGAGTTATTTTTTGTAAATACATGAAATTACATTCTTATTTTGATTTTAAATAGATGTAGTTCTTTGGTTAGAACAAGATGGGGTATGACCAACAAATTTTTGATTATTTATGAGAGGAATGGGTAGAACACATAGTTCAAATTATATCATCACAACAAGAATCAGGAGAAGATTCTGATGATCTTGAATAGCATATGACAACATAACGGTAATTTTTTTAATGATTTAATTTCTCTATTCCTGTCTCTTAAGTCTGTTGTTTGATGGATGGTTATGTGCTTATGTATTTAGGGGAATGCATTGTTTTATGGACTTGTTTTTTGCCCAAACTTCATCTCATCTATCTTAGCTACTTTCATTATGACAACATCATGGTAGCACTTTATTAATCATTTGTCTATAAATATGAAGTTATCTGGAATCTCTGCTGGTATTTTTAATGCTATAATGAGCTCTAAATATGAATTCAGGTGTAACTCCTATTTTGTTACTTGGCTTGTATGAGTTAAACGTATTACAAAATTGTTCCATACATTTAAGGGCACCAAAACTCATACAAGCGAAGTAACAAATCAGAGTTACACTTGATTTCATATTTAGAACTCATTTAGCATTAAAAATACCAACTTGATTCCAAATATCTTCTTATTTATAAACAAAAGATTAATAAAGTGCTAATATAAGTTTGAAAGGATAAGGTTATTATTATATCACTTGGATGTCGGTGTGGTAATCTTTTTTTTATGGTAATATATATAATGATTTAATTTTTTCATTCGTATGTCTCTGAAGTTTAGACTGCTTGTTTGATGAATGTTTACATGCTCATATATGTAGGGGAATGAATTGTTATACCTTTTTTTTCCTAGTTTCCTTGTCATAATGCTGGTGATTCTAAGCTAACCAAGCTTGCTCGCACAATCCAATTACACTTTGATGACATTATTTTATTTGTAATTTAAGTTAATTATATATATATATATTGTATATATATTATTTATTTTTGTAATAAATTTAATTATCAAGTAATTAATTTAATTATCAAAATTGTATTTAAATTTTCAATTATTTGTATTATTATTTATATTTTGGTTTTTATGCTATATTGAATATAGGTTCGTACCGTGAAAAATGAGAAAAAAATAAAAAAAAATAATACAGGTAAAATTGATTCAACGCGTGAATCGACGCTACGTGTAAAGTCGGTTCACGCGTTGAACCAACTTCAAATTTTAAGTCAGTCAATTTAAAGTCGGTTCAACAAACTGACTTAAATACCCCCTTTTGTAGTAGTGCCTGATCCTTGCTTGTGATTTGTTTATAGCCATATCAAAGTTCCTCTTTTGCAAGGTCTATCCAACTAATTCTTAATACATAATCACATTGTTAGAACCCCTTATCAAATTTTCTATTGTATATAGCTTTCTTGTCTAATTGGTTCTGATACCATAATGTGCACCTAGGATCTAGGTAGTATATAAACAAAACAAAAGAATAAGATAATACAAAATAAATGATTATAACTGAAGGAGGTGGCTTAGTTGGCCATGAATTTTTTATTAAACAAAATAATAATAAATTACAAAGATAATAAAGTTTTGTAATAACTTACAAATTTAAGAAGATATGAAAGTTGGGTTTACAAAGAAGAGAAGGGGACGATACATCTTTAGGTCCCATGGTTTATAGAACTAGTTTTTACCTAACATATTTTGAATAGAAGAATAAGGATTCTTTCCATGGAACCCATGTTCAACTGTTAGAAGAATAAGTATCTAGATTTAAAATATACTATGAGGATTTTAAATATGGTTTTTGAGAGGCTATCTCTCTTTTCCCTGGTCCAGGGATTATATTGGAAGATGATTCTCCCTTTTTTGAAATCAAATTGGAGGGAAGTACCCTTCTTGTTTTAGATTTTGTAGTAATAGTTTTGGAAGAAGATTCTTCCTTTTTAATAATGTTTGAGATTTTACCTGCACAGGTTGGGGCCTCTGACTTGTTTTGTGCTCTGAGATTTTGGAGGGCTTTAAGAAGTTCAAGGGATTCAGTGAGGGCTTTGACCCATTCCTGAACTTGTTTGGTTTCATCTTCTGATTAGTTTTGTTAGGATTTAGCTTCACCTGCCTCAACCTAGGTGATAATTAATTTGGAAGATGAAAGGCTTTTTATGGATGGTTTTGCCTTTTCTTTTTCTTTGCCTCATTTTGGAGGAAGTGTTATGATTTTACCTATTTTGAAAGAATTTTCTTCCCTTTAATAAATTTGATTTTAAATCAAATATAGATAATATAGCTTTCCATTTGGAAAAAATCTATTTTGAAGAAATGTTTTGAACATCTTTTTGTAAAATTTATTTTGTTGATTTACAATCCATTCTTAGTAAAAATTCTTGGTTTAATAAATTAAATTGAAATTTGGTTATACATAATACAATGATAAGATTTCTTTTTTAATAATGAAATAATTCTTTTGACAATCATTCTAGTGGCCAGAGGTATATTGGACTACTAACTCCTTCCCTCTTGTTTTGTTTCAAGATACCATTATAACCTATATCACTAGCATATGTTTCCCTAACCTTGGATCTGCTAAATGGAGACATGGGATATCTAAGACTTGGTTTTTGATGGTTTGGTCTATTTTAGTTTGTTCTTCTATCCAAGGCTCAGGGTTCAACTTAAGCCTATTATGAAGAGGTTTTGCTAGACGATTTATATTTTGACAAAAATCCAAAACATAATTTAAATTTCCTAGAAATCTCTAAAGCTAAGTTTTATCGGTGATCCTATTATGGAATTTGTTTGTATACTGAAGGGATCGTTCTATGGGAGTGATGGTTGCACAAGATACGAAATTTCTTAAGAAGCAAAATCTAGTTTGAAAGAGAGAGATCTTATCTATCCATAATACAAGACCACTCTTTTTGATAATATAAAAGAATGTTTTAAAATGTTTTAGATGTTGCTCAATAGAGTTTGAAAATATGAGCACATCATCTATATAGACAATAAAAAATTCTGAGTAAGGATTAAAAATGTCATTCATAATCCTTTGAAACTCAAAAGGTGCATTTTTAAGGCCAAAAGGCATGACATTCCATTCATATTGCCCAAATGGAATAGTGAGTGTAGTTTTATAACGGTGTTTTGGCTCAATCTGTATTTTCCAAAAGATCTTTTTTATGTGGAATTGGGTATCAAATCCAATTTAAGGTTTTATTGAGAGGTTTGTTGTTGATGACTAGGTGAGGAGCTCCTCTTTCTATCTCAGATGATTTATTGACATAGAAAGCTATATAACTCTAATGAGATTGTGATTTTGAAATCAATCCTTTAGATTGAAGTTCCTGAATCTCCTTTATATATAATTGTTCTTATTCAGTATTCATTTGAATTGGTCGAGCTTTAGTGGGAATATATTTTTCATCGAAGTTTGGTTCATAGGGAAAATCTACCATAATCGAGAATGGGTTTGCTATCCTCTTCAGGTTTGAGGAGTTCTATAACTACTTTATCTGAGGTACCAGATTGGGTTTTATAAGAATTCAATGCCATTTTCATTTGCTATAAAATAGGTTCAATATTTGGTATTCAATCATGCCATCAATATTCCATTTATAAATGGATGAGGCATTGTATTTTCGTTGTATAGTTTGGTTTGGTTTGGTTCTTATTTCTAGATCTAGGGACCTAGTAGGTAATAAGTATTGAGTAGTTGGGATTTTCTAGTGGAGTTTTGCCACTTCAGAAGATGGTTCTTGAAATGTTTCTTCATCAGAAGTGTTGATTTAATAAGTGTTAGCATCTTGGTGTAAGATTCTAATATTCTGAGAGTTTTGTGGTGTTTAAGGAGTTTCTAGTATTATAGGACCTATGTTAGAGGTGGAGCTAGTAAGCTTTAGCTTGTTTTTCAAGTCTTTAATGGCTTCTAGAAATTCAGTTTTATTAGATTTTATCTCATTTTGAGAAGATTTTGTGGTTTCCAAAGGTTTCCTTGATTTTATTTCCAACTTTTTCTTCTAGAAGAGTTGGAAGTCAAGTAAGGAACTTTTCCTTCCAAAAATGTTGGTTAGAATCTTCTCAAATCATTACTCTACTAAGGAAGGTTGTTTTGTACCATTGGAATTCACTAAATTTTTTACATCTAAGGTTTGATAGAAGATCTACTTTTTTATCTCTTAGATGTGAGGAGTCACCTAAAAATGCAATGATATTGTAAATACCAAAGTTGATACTGCATCTTGGATTGCTTCTCCGTGATGATCGAGAAAGGTTCTCCATCCTCTCCAGTTTGGTAGCACTTAAGATATCCAACTGTTTTTATTTTGATAGGTGGAAGTCTTACCATCCTTTTAGTTGGCCTAAAAAGCCAGCTATAAGGAGTTCTATAGCTACTTTATTTGAGGTACTAGATTGGGTTTTATAAGAATTTGTTGTAATTTTCATTTGCTATAATAGGTTCAATATCTGGTATTCAATCATGCCATCAATATTCCATTCTTAAATGAATGAGGCATTGAATTTTAGTTGTATGATTTGGTTTGTCTGGGTTCCTATTTATGGATCTAGGGACCTAGTAGGTAATATGTTTTTAGGTGTTGGGCTTTGTCAGTGGAATTTTTCCACTTTAGGAGACAGTTCCTAAAATGCTTCTTTGTCTGAAGTATTGATTTCAGAAGTGTTAGCATCCTGGTGTAAGACGCTAATATTTTGAGAGTTTTGTGGCATTTGAGGAGTTTCTGGTATTATAGGACCTATGTTAGAGTTGCATCCAATAAGCTTTAGCTTGTTTTTCAAGTCTTTAATGGCTTTTATAAACTCAGTTTTTATAGATTTTATCTCATTTTGAGAATTTTGATACTTGATAGGGTTTAGAAATTGAAATTTTAATTTGTTTATCAACATCTTTACTACTAGAACTAGTGGTTATATGGTACTCTAAGGCCTATCTTCCTAGTTTAGTGAGTTATTTACCTAAGATATTTAGGCTGATGTTGGTAAAATAGTTTTGTAAGGCAATATTTTTTAGATTGGTTATAATGTCTTCTTGTGGGTTTTTAAGATGACAAGCTTCAACCTTTTTTTCACTGTAGGGAAAGTTTATTGGCCTGAGCAAAGGGTGTTCAACCTCCATATGACCATCTAGTGTTTCCCAAATAGGACTTTCCTTTATTATATTTACTGGTTTTATGGTTTTAAGTGGATAATCTATGTTCTTTTCAGAAGCATAGATTTTTAACCAATCAAAGAATAAGATATTGATTTTATGTTTATAAAAATATTTATAAATTTCTTCCTGAATCTCTTTATGAGTCTTCATGAAGTTTTGCAATAACCAATAACTATTTTATTTTTTATATTTTGCAATGAAGTAATCATGCATATATTTTTTATAGGCTTGGATATCATCCTTCTCTAAAACTTTTAATTCATGGGCTATATTTTTAGTTATAGCCAATGCTTTAAGTGATTCAAAAGGTGATTCATTTTGATCTTATTTTTCAGTGTAGACTGGATGTGGTATCCGAGTAATGTATTCTACATTTTGAAGGCTTGAACTAGGTACATTTGAAGTGGAATACATAGGTTGTGTTTTATATAGTAGGTTTATTGTTGAGGAAAAGCTCGGGACTCTTCCTAGATTTATGGCTTTTGCATAACTAGCACTAGAGTACCTAGAACTAGTAGATATGTTGAAACTTAGTTTTATGCTACCATTGTTATACTGGGTTATACTCCTAAATGGTTATTTTGCTAAGGTTTTATTCTCTCTGAATCAAGTTGGGTTGCTCCTTCAAGAAGCCACTTATCTAGAAGGGTTATTTGGTTCCATTTAATGGGTTTTGGAATAATTTTATTTGATTTTGAAAGATCTTTTTGAAGAAGGAGAGTTTCTCCCTTTATATTATGAAATCTATGTTTTGTGTTAAATGTAAAGATCATGGCTTTAACACAAAAAAACATCACAATTGGGATACATTCTTCGATCATGTCATAGTTGTGAGTTTTGAGTTGTAAAATGAGAGATTTTAAAATGTTATTATCATTTAATTAGATTGTAAAGTTAGGATAACAATCAAATGATATCGGGCCCCTGCAGAGGCTCGACTCAGCTGTTCCTAGAAATGAATCTTTAAAGTTGTTAAACCTAGCATCCCTAAGAGCTACTAAATTGATGTATTTAGACCTTCTTTGGTTAAGGGTTTTAATCCTACATGGACTAAACCAATATGGATGTATTTATAAACTTTGTTTTTATGGTTTTGTAAAGATTTTTTTGAAAATAAAGTTATGGTGTCAAAAGGTGAAGAGAGTTTAATATCTCTTTCCTTAGTTTTAATAGAATTGTTAGTTTTAAAAATATTTAATTTTGAAGTCTTATAAATTTGGTTTGGTTGAACCTTGGGTATTTCCTAATTATCAATATTTTTTGAAAAATCTTCAATAGTTATTTCTTCACTATTGATTATGTTTTTATTTTTAAAGGATGAAGAAGAAGAATAAGATGCAAAAATACTCATGTTTATAAATTAACAGTTATAATCATATTTTCTTTGAAATCTTGATTAATGTTTTATTGATTACTAACCATATTCTTGGTTCCTAGGTTTAGATCAACTAGCGATCTTTTTGAAACTCTTAAGTCAACAAATATGAATTTACTACCTCTTCTTGTGCCTTACTACCATCTATAGCCATGAAAATACGAGACATATATAGAATCTAAACAATTATTATACAACAATTTAAAGATAAGGAGTGCTATGATTTTTGGTTTAGCCTTTCAACTACCCCTTGGTTATGATACCATAATATGTGGTATAAAACTATCCCGTAGGGGGAAAGAATTAGTTGAACATAAAACAAAACCTATTATCTTTTTGTCCTAAGTAGTCATGTACGAAACCGCATAAGATTCTCATGATTATGTAAGATAAAAAAAATTGAGGAGCGGATTATGTCCCTTATTGGATTTCCAGAGCTACTCAAAATCTTCCCATCTTCCTTCTAGAAGAATGGAATGCAAAACCAAGCAGAGGTCCCAACCTCCACAAGTATGACTTCTGGTTGTCACACATAGTTTATTTAATTAGAAACTAATTTTTAAAACTAAGAAAATAAAAATCAATTTTTTTGTGTTTTTATATTTTAAGGAAGAAAAAATAAAATAACAAAAAGTAAATACCAATAATTAATTAAATCAGATTTATTTACTAAGAAGATATATGAGAAAATATCTAGGAATACTCAATCCACCAATTTTCTAAACATGTGAATAACTAAAATTCACCAAATATAATTATCAATTAATTAAATGATAAATTGAATCTAACCTATAACATGTATTTTTCTCTCAAGTAAATTACATACCATATAACAATTAATTTAATCACACTCTCATGCTTATTAAATTGTGTACTACTCATTAAGTTCATCAATTATGGATCATATACATAAGAATTATACATCTATGCCTAGAAACTATGCATGTTATTTAATCAAGACAAACAATTAAATAATTCTCTCAAATCTATTTAATTGCCTCTATAGATAAATTTTTGGCCAAACAATTAATAGCATAAAAATTAGATTAAATAATATAATTAAATTATAATTATAATTGGAGTAAAATATTAAATCATCATGTGGTGAAAATTGGGTTTATAAGATCCCTAGATTAATAAATTAACTACACATAATTGTGTTCATAAGGCTCATATTTTTCATAAAGAAACACATAAAAATTGATAAAGAAAAGAGTAGAAGAAGAAATACAATCAATCTCTTGAATTGTAGTATTAATCTACTATTGAATCTCTACCAAAATATTATCCCCTCTTGACTTTTTATGTATTTTTCTCTCTTTTTAGCTCCAAAAACTGACCAAAATTATGCTAATGACGACCCTTTTTTTATGGGGTTATTAGGGGCTTAAATATAGCCCAGGTGCGATCTAGACTGTCACATCAGCTTCAAATCAAGAGCTGAGATCAAAACAAGCAAAACTGGCAGTACCAACCAATAACATTGTGACATTTGGCATATGGAATTCACTAGGCAAATAAGAGCACGACACGTGGTAGGGGAGACTAATTAGAGTCAACGCTCGCAAAGTCAATCCCACATGGAGTAATGTGATTTGCGGGATTGGATGGCAGGGCACACGGGTGGAAAGCGGGGAGAAATTGCATGGTGACATGTGGTAGTGCGGTTTAACCGATCTCAGAACTCGGATTGAATGCCGTGTTGACACATGGCATGCGTTTCATTATCCTCACACAATATGTCACTTGATTCACTGTCCTTGCTTGGGTGGCTCTCTCGTAGCTTGCCCAATCAGCTCCTCTGCTTGTGTGGCGTGTCACATGGTAGCTCCTAATTGGAAGTGCGTTAAAAATTCATTAAAAATCTAGAAAAATCCTAAAACATCCTAAAAATTATATTTTCATGCCTTTTCACTAAAAAAGTTTATATTTTAATATATTTGGCACCAAAAATACTATTTATTGAATAAAATAATTAAATATTAAGTAAAAAAGTATGCTAATGACTCTACTTTCATAAAGTCATCCCACCCCCAAACCTCAAGTAAAGCCAAGTATAACTAAATAAAATAACATGGGTAGTATATTCATAAATATACTTCTATTAGTATATGCAAATTTCATGAAAACTATCCCTCTCAAAAGTCATACAATCTTATGATAAAGAGGTTCACTTATTCATCAATCAATGTTCCATCAATACATAGATATGCAAGGTTTTTGAAAAATCGATTCGTGTGTTTGTGTGTGTGTTGCACTCGATATCATCCAATGCACTCACAAAATCAACCTATATGAGTATGCTAATTAATTCAATCTTAGAACAAGCACTACTACAATATATACATATGGTCTCAGACCTATAGCCTCGGTTTTTTTAAAAACCGAGGTCATAGGGTTTTGATCACGGTCTACTAAAAACCGAGGCTATAAAATATGTCTATGGTCTCGGTTTGTATTAATAACCGTGGCCATAAGTTATATTATTTTTTTATTTTTCTGTTTTTTTTCTTATATATATTCCTATTTTTTTTCCTTTCTCGGCATCTCTTTTTTTATTTTTTATTTTTTCCTTTTCTCCCAGCTTTATTTTTTATATATCTATCTCCACTGTTGCTTTATTAATTTTCTCTGTATATCCATTTTTCCAGAATATTCTCGCGTTCGATGGGTCATCTTCTGGTATCTTCTTCTTCCTCTTCCCATATCGCGCCATCTTCAATTCTCTTCTTCCCTCTTCCCGGCTTTACGGTTTCTTTGGATTCGATGGTCGCTATTCGGTGGTCAGCATTCGATGGTTCGTTGGTCGCTAGTTTAATGGGTCGTTGTTCGATGGTTCAGCATTTGATGGGTCACTATCTGATGGTTCGATGGTTCGTTGTTTGATGGGTCTCTATTCGCTGGTTCGATGGTTTGTTGGTTCGCTGGTTCGATGGTTTGTTGGTTCGTTGGTTCGATGGTTTGTTGGTTCGCTGGTTCGATGGTTTGTTGGTTCGATGGTTTGTTGGTTTGCTGGTTCGATGGTCGCTAGTCGGTGGTCGGTGGTCGCTGTTCGATGGGTCTTTGTTCGATGGTTCGTTGGTCGTTGATTCGCTAGTCGCTGGTTCGATGGTTTGTTGGTTTGCTGGTTTGATGGTCGCTAGTCGGTGGTCGTTGTTCGATGGGTCTTTGTTTGATGGTTCATTGGTCGTTGATTCGCTAGTCGCTGGTTCGCTATTTTGTTGTAATTTCTTACCATTCTGTTTTTAATTACCTATAGAATATTGAAACCCTCGATATGTGTTTTACATGTTTGCAAGGTGGCTCCAATCCGAGGGGATAACAAGGTGTTTCATTACATAACACTTAGAAACAGATTCTTCTTGATTTATAGTTCAGGGGTTGTATGTCAAAATAGTGATTATGAAACAGATGTCGTGCGGTAGGGTGTGGTATGATTGAAATTGAATTTTCTCTTGATGTTTTTAATTTATTATTCTTATCATTTTGGAAATATTTATTTGATGGGTTGAGTTCTGGAACATAATATTTTCTAGGTGCGTGTCACAAATTGAGGAAGATGTTGCAGAACATATGGGAGAAGTTTTAAAACGAGCTAAGGATGAGACTTTGGAAAGAGCATACAGGGTAAAGCATTGGTGTGGTAACCTTTTATTCTCACATAATTTTACTTTACTGTGTCCTAATTCAAAGTATTATTCTCTGTATTTCCTGTACTTGTGTGTTTTAGTTCTTGTAATCTTGTATGCAAATGAAACTCTACTCTACAAAGTGAAACCTACAGTATATCAATTGTTGTTGGCTGATCTGGGTTGGAATAACACCTAACTTGTTTTTCAGGGAAGATGCTAATGACTTTCTAGTTCAACTATGCAAATTATCATGCAGACTTTTGATGGTAACTTGTTACATATTAGTGTTTATAACCATCCAATCGATGGTTCCTTTCTTGTTTGGCTTTGAAAGAGGTAGTTACTTGCTAAAATTTCCTAATTGGCCGTTTCCAAGGTGGTGATTAATATAACTTGTGAATACTTTCACATTTAGATGTATAGTGAAATAAGATTAATATGCCAATATGCCAATATGCCAATATGCCACAAATCTCTCTGAATCTATTCCTAATTAAAGTCAATAATGACCCCAAATAAGTAGAATCAATTTCTGACAAATACTAGTTACATACACCAAAATTCAATAAAAAAACATTTCTTTACAATTCATGCTTGTGTTATTTGTCTAGTTGCTTCTTCTTTGTTGTTTGCTGTTGAATGTGATCTCTCTGACAAAATATTGTTACTTGTTAAGAAATTCCCATGGTGTTGGTGTGCTGCGCTAGCATTGGTGCGAATATTTCAATTGACAAAAGATGCAATCAAATATACATTTGCAGAAGATGGAGTCAAGAAATATTTGAGAGAGATTTTTCAATCAACTAAAAAGTAGTAATTATCATTATAATTGTTATTGAAGCATATTTATGTTTGTAATTAATAGTAAAAAATCAGTTTGTAATAGTTGGAATCAAGAAAGATTTTAGAGAGATTTTTCAATCAACTAAAAAGTAGTAATTATCATTATAATTATTATTGAAGCATATTTATGTTTGTAATTAATAGTAAAAAATCAGTTTGTAATAGTAATTTTTTGTTATGTTTTAGTGTATAATAAACTCTCGAATGTAATTATATTTTTAATTTTAATATAATATAATTTTTAATATTTTTTAATAATTTTATTGTAATTTATATTGATTTTTAATATTATAATTATTAATTATTTTTTTAATTTATGTATATGCTATGGCCACGGTTATTAGAAAACCGAGGCTATAAGGGTACCTATGGCCTCGATTATTGGAAAAACCGAGGTTATAGATACCATATATGGCCTCGGTTAGCAAATGGCAGGGCCATCTATACACCTTATGGCCTCGGTTAACATATAGCGAGGCCATAGTACATATACGGCCTCGGTTTTTCATAACCGAGGCTATAGGTACCATCCTGTGGTCTCGGTTAAAAAACTGAGACAATAGATCATTACCTATGGTCTCTCTCTCTTAGGCCTCGGTTTTTATAACCGTGGCCATAGACCTATAGTCACGGTTAAAAACCGAGGCCATATGTAATATTTGTAGTAGTGAAGTCTCATAAGTTTATTTTTTACATCCCTTTCCACTAATATAAATATACACTTAGCTAAAGATCAATAAGGACTTTACATGGTTGTAATATAAGGCTTAGGTGGGGGGTCGATAAATGAAGACATTTAGGCTCTTTCCATACCTTAGCTTTCTTTTTGTTCATCATACACTTTTTAACTATAATTGAGATTTTACTTGATATTTCAGTGCACCCTCTTTTGCCATTCTTTTAATATTCTTTTTTTTTCACATTTCTTCTCTCTCTCTCTCTCTCTCTCTTTTAGGGTGCATTACATTTCAACTTACTCTATAGCATAACACATGGTTGCATTTTTTTTATTTTCATACAAGCTAAAGGTGCAAGGATAAAGGTAATGCTTATTAGTTAGGCATAAAATTTGGCTTAAAGATATGAATGGTTCTTTGTTAGGCTCAAATGGGTGACTAAAGATATTAACAATGGTTCACTTGAAAGGCACAATAAATCTAAATAAGGCCTAAATAATTTCTCTTGACTATTCATAATTTTGCCTCAAGAGATGATCACCAACTTGTATAACTCACTACACATTTTCTCCCAATAAGAACACCAAAATCATTCATGAACATGTGCATAAGAATTTAAATCGATCCAATCAAAATTAGCAATCATAACATATAATTAATGTAAATATATTAACAAATATGTTACATTACTTATCCTAGTCATGACAACTAATTTTTACCATTGAGTTCATATGTTTCGCATCAAGCATGCATTCATTTAGTTTCCATATATTTGTTTATTTTTACCCATATCATGATTAAAAACATCCTAAGAATTAAAAAAATCCCTAAAAATTTAAAATACACACTAAATACTAATGTAGAGAATGAAGTTCCCTCCACTAAACTTAAATTACACATTTTCAACAATGTGCACATATAAATATGAATAGGTAAAAGAAAATAAAACTCTCGTAATCATGGCATGCCACATCTATTGTTGAAATGATAATTCTTGTTGTGTCATTGCTCTCCATGTTTATTCACCTACAAAAAAAAACAATGAAAATATAAGTAACATAATGGTGGGTTTCCTCCCAACTAGCATCATGTTTAACGTCCTTGACAAGACGGTCATATCATGTCCTAAGGCATATCCCTTTGTGTCCATTTACTTTTGACTTTTCTGGAAACAAATTGAGTCTTGATTTGTTTAATAATAATTTATGCTTTGGTACGTGAACACGATGCTCAAATCATTTCTCATGCCATATTTTGGTTTTTTTAAAACCTTTTTTCATTCTTATAAGCACCCCACTGTAACTCATCCAATTTATATATTTTTAGCATTTTTTTCACCTCTTTATTGGACTCTTTCACTTTCATACTTGATTGGGGATGAGAGTGTAAAAATGTGAAGTCTAAAATTGGTAGCCCTTCAATTGATGGTTTGTTCTTAGATCCTATCTCAATTTTTTCCATAATCACCTTTGATACACACATGAGAGACGCATCCTCCAAAAAGTTAACACTGTCCATAATTGAAAGTTTATAAGATATGGACCTAATTAACCTAGAGGGAAGTGAATAGGTTATTTTTAATTTTTACCAATTTATAATTCAATAACCTAAACAAAGCGGCCAGACATGTAATCGTGTGTAAGAATAAAGTGTGGAAATAATATAATAACACATTAGGTGGAGACAACCTAGGCCATAACCATGACCTAAGAGGAAAACCATCGATCCATCGGACCACCTAACTTTCCACTATGAAAAACAAATGTTCAAGTATAAACACGGTCTTATGCTACCCTCCCTAGGATACTGCCCCAATGTACCTTACTTACAAGCCCCTGCTCTATTTTCACAGTTCCAATAAGCTTCTTGCCAATCAGATACGTTCTCAAATTAACTGCAAAATGGTTAGCATAAAAACATAAGTGCATGTATATGTTCTACAAAAGATTTAATAATGACTAATTCTAACTAGATGATTCAAAATATATGCCACTTAAATCAAATCAACTAGTAAATCCTAGAGCAAAAAGATCAAGTACAAATTTAATAAAAATAGTTTCTTTAAAGATTAATAATCAAATCAAATAACTATGATATGATAAAAAAATATTATTTGTTCTAACAATTTAAGAACAAAAATAAAGAAGAAGCCATAAGAACGTATTATCAATATTGATAAGTGTTCAAAAAGCACTAAAATTATCATGATTTTATGCACATTAATTGATTAAAAATATATATATTTATATAAATTTATTTTTTCAGAATTACGGGTATTCTTATTGTTTTTCAGGTATTTTCACTTAAAAATGTAACTTAAAGACTCAAAAAGGAATACTGAAGGCAATACATCAAAAATATATTCAAAAATAAATGAGGAAAAGTCAACAAATATGGAAAAAATGGACAAAATGGGTCAAAAAGGTCAAAAATATCAAAAAGAAGGAAATCGCGCACGCAGCCACCAGTGCCCAGTCCCGCACACCCCGCGCGCGCCTACGCCCAGCTGGGCACGCCGCCGCCCCCACGTCATGTGACGTTATCAATGATGTCATCATTCACTACTCTACGTTTTCACCATTTTTTTATCATTTTTTCACCCACGTTTTCTTCCCATCCTCACCTATAAATACCCCCATTCTCTTCACAACTAAACACACCTCAAAACACATCTTCTCTTCTCTTTCTTTCTCTCATTTCTTAGTTTTTAAGTGTTTTTCTTAGTTTTTAACTTTTCTTAGTTAGTTTTTCTTAGTTTTAGAGTTCTTCTCTTTTTGAGAAGAACTAGTTATGTTTTTGTAATTTATTTGCTTTTTTATTCAATAAATGGGAGTGCAAATTCTGTTTGGAGGTTTTCCAGCAACGGGAATAACATCGAAGTACTGTAAGATTTTATTTTCTTTACAGTTATTTTTTATGCTTTATTATTACATGTTATATTTAATTTTTCTGTGATTAAATTTAACTTTGCTGGCTGTTTGTAAACATGATATAATAATAACATTGTTATGCTTGCGAAATATTAAATAGGTAAAAATCTCTAAAATGAATTGATTTTATTTTTATTCAAGATTTTATATTAAAAATGTTAGAGAGAAATATATTATTTTTCATTACAAACTTAAATATGAAAATTAGATTTTAAGGTTTAGTTATCCAGTCTGATTTAGAGTAGTGCTCTTTTATTTGTTGGTACAATTGCCCGGTAGTTAGAGTGAAGCTCTATTTCAAAATTTTTTATAAGAATTATTATCTGAAAATGTATTGACAACATGTTTTCAGTAGTGGTTTTAAAACTTGAAAGTTAGTTCTCGGATAATTAAATTCTTAGGTTTAATTTGGAGACCTTGAATAAAGTTTAAACTGTCTAACCCCAACAAAGGTGACATTTAAATGGTTCATTTTCAATTTCTTAGAAAAAAGGAATTAATTTAATTAGCCAAATTAGTTATCAACCCTACCCATAGGTGTTAATTGATTTGTTTAGTTAACAAAGAATATCTAACCCCTCCAAAGGTGGTATTCATATAAAAAAGAGAGAATCAATAAATATCAATTTATATCTTTAATAACCTAAATAATATGAGTAAGCATAATTAACTTAGTTATTATATCCATAAATACTCCACTATTATAAATGATAAAATTTGCATAAATGTTTATTGAATCCATATCTATGTTTATTTTTATGTTCTTAGATTAGAAACACAAAAACTCAAATATCGTGACAGGATGTTTAGGATTTAATTTCGTTTTTAAAAGTTTGAATAATAAATTAAAAACCACATATATTCCTTCCTTAGATCGACCTTGGAAGTATACTTATCATTTTCTACAAAATGATTCATGCACTTGCGAGAGTTTTATAAATATAAAACCAAAGTATTGGTAGGATTGGCGATGCCGGTTTTGTTCATCAAATATATCATAAAATAATTAGGCTTATTAATCAATCAAACGTAACCACCAATATTTGATAGATTAACTAAATAAATAAGCCTAAAGAATTATGATCTTATATTTGTAAAATAAGAGAGAGAAATTAAGAAGAATAGAATAATGTTTTTGTGTGGTTGATTAAAACAATGAGAAATGAGCTTTATTTATAGGATAAATTAAAACCCTTAATCCTATGTAAATGATAAATATCTTTTCTATTACAAATAGGATTAGTAATACTCACTAATTAAAAACACTCTTATTTAAAGAAGAGTTCTCTATGATATACTTATTAATCATGAAGATTCCTATTTAAAAAAGAGTTCTTTTAAAGTATATTTTATGCTATCTTTTTGGCTAAAGATTTCAGCTATAATTTAGAGTATATCTTATCTAATATTTTAGCATATCTTATTCTATATTTTAGCACTAAAAATAATTTCAGATTTATAAGCATGTGCTATTAAATGCATAAATATAATCCTATGTGTAGTAGTTATCATAGATATACCTAAATTACAATTATCTAAAACTCGATCATTTATTTGGCTTTTCTTGATAGATTTGATAGTAGGCCTAAATATTTTGCCATGAAAATAGCCAAAACTCATAGTCCTTACAATAATATCAACCTTTGATTCCATATTTTCAAAGATAAAACAGGTTGAGTTGTTTTCTGGTGAGTTTATGTCCTTAATCATAGCATCATATGTAATAGTCTTAAGTGTGGGTGACTTAATAGATTCTTTTAAGTTTTCCCCACATTTAGTAAAATTTATCCTTAACTATTCATTAGCACTATCAATGTCAAGGGGTTCAGATGGTTTAAAAACTTTAAACATTACTTATTCATCTTGCACTCTCATTTTAAGTTCACCTTTTTCTATATCAATGAGTGCTCTTCTGATTGCTAAGAATAGATGACCAAGTATGATAGGAATGTCATAATCATCTTCCATGTCTAGCATAATGAAGTCTGCTAGAAAGATGAATTTATCTACTTTTACTAGCAAATCTTCTACAATACCTCGAGATCTCTTAATTGATCTATTTTCCATTTGTAATGTTACTAAAGTGGGTTTGGCTTTACCAACCCACAATCTCTTGAAGACCGATAATGGTATGAGGTTTATGCTAGAACCTAATTCACATAATGCCTTCCCAAAATGAATGTTCCTAATAGAATAAAGGATGTCAAAACTACCTAGATCTTTCAGTTTTGTGGTATTTTTCTATCTAGGATGTTGCTATAACCTTCAGTCAAGGTTATTATTTCATGATATCTAAGCCTCCTTTTCTTTGATATTATATCCTTCATGAATTTGGCATAAAACGACATTTATTCAAGTGTCTCTACAAATTTTATGTTAATGTGTAGCTTCTTGAAGACTTCCAGAAATTTTGAAAACTATGTATCTAACTTTTGTTTTTTTAGTCTTTGAGGGAAAGGTATAGTGGGTTTGTAAAGGTTGTTTTTCTTTGGCTGAATTATTTCCTTTTCAGTGCTCTCTTTATCCACTAGTTCCTCTTCATCCTTTTTAATTTCCCATTTCTCCTCATATTTTTTTGTCTTATGTTCATGTTCTAAAGTTTTACCATTCCTCTAGGCTATGGAATTGAACTTTTCCTTACCTTCTCTTCTTGGGTTTACAATTGTGTTACTTGGAAGGTTACCTTGAGGCCTATAACTTATAGCCTGAGTAAGTTGCCCCATTTGGTTCTCCAAATTTCTAATTGAAGCCTTTTGAGTTGAAACTTTTGTATTAAATGATTGGATGAAGTATTTTATCATCCTTATTAAGGCATTTGTATTGTCCTCAATAGGTGACATCTTTTCTTCGGCTTGTAATTGTTGTGGTTGTTGAAAAGCTGGTGGTGAAAATGATTGATGGTTGAATTGATTACCACCTTGACTGTTGTTATTACTCCAAGAGAAATTTAGATGTTGTCTCCATCCTGGGTTATATGTATTTGAGTATGGATTATTGTTTTGGTTCACATTCCCTGTATAGAATATGGATTCAGGATTATTTGGACAATTATCAAACAAATGAGCTCCTCCACAAAACACACACGACATTCTTGAATTTTGGACCTGGTTTATACTCGTTGGAAAGATTTGAACCTTCAAAAGATTAACCAAAGATGACACATGAGCTATAAGTGCTGTAATATAATATACCTCATGCACTCAGACTACTTTTCTTGTGGTTATCATTCTATCCATTGGCCATTGATAGTTATTGCTAACCATTTTCTCAAGTAAATCATAAGCTTGATTGTAAGATTTGGCTAGCAAAGCTCCATTATTAGATGTATAAACAATAGTTCTTGTTTAAGCATTGAGACCATTGTAAAAGTCTCCATTTGAATCCAAGAAGGAATACCATGATGAGGACACTTATTTAGCAATTCCTTGAATATTTCCCATGCTTCATATAAAGATTCTCCTTCGTATTATTAGTAGGAAGTAATATCATTCCTAAGCTTTGCATTCTTTATTGGTAGGAAGTATTTCATCAAGAATTTCTCTGTCAACCCATTTTAAGTTGTAATGGAATCTGGTGGCAAAGAGTTTAGCTAAGCTCGAGCATCGGTCACACCACTGAACTTAAATGAATCTACAACTTCAATAAAAAAAATTTAGATGAAGATGATCAGGATCTTCTATTGGTAATCCATTGAATTTTCCATCTATTTGTAGCATTTTAAACATCACTGGCTATAATTTGAACTGATTAGCTTGAATGTTTGGCCTTGTAATATGTGGATTGAGCCCTTCCAATGTACGTATTGCATATTTATTCCTAGTTCTATCTCTATCATCCCTTAAAAGCATTTGATTGTTAAAGTTTAGCTCATTAGTGTTTAAAGATGTTAACAATGGTTTTCTTGAAAGGCTCAATCAATCAAAATAAGGTCCAAATCATTTATCTTGCTAAATACTATTTAGAATTTTGCGTGAAGGGATGATCAAATAGATTCTAAAACCTAGTAGATCTCGTCAACTCGCATAACTCTCTACAAATTTTCTCCCAATAAGAACACCAAAATCAATCATGAACATGTGCATAAGAATTTAAATCAATACAATCAAAACTAGCTAGCATAACACCTTATTAATGTAAATATATTAACTAATATCTTACATTACTTATCCTAGTCATGACAAATAATTTTTATCATTGAGTTCATATGTTTCGCATCAACCATGCATGCATTTAGTTTCCATATATTTGTTTATTTTTACCCATATCATGATTAAAATCATCCTAAGAATTTAAAAAAATTTCCTAAAAATTTAAAATGCACACTAAATACTAATGTAGAGAATGAAGTTCCCTCCCCTCAACTTAAATTACATATTGTCCCCAATGTGCACATATAAATATGAATAGGTAAAAGAAAAGAAAACTCCCTTAATCATGGGATACCACATCTATTGCTGAAATGCTCATTCTTGTTGTGCCATTACTCTACACATTTATTCACCTACAAACACTACTATAAAACTGGGCTTTAAAGTCGGTTGGATGAACCGATTTTAAATGGAAAGACTTAAAATTTAAAGTCAGTTCACACGTTGAACCGACTTTAATTTTTTTATACATATTTTACTCTTTTTCTACTCTATTAAGAACCTGTATTTGATCACATAAACTTGCATTCGATCCTATAATAGCATAAAAAACAAAATTTGTTTAACAAAGTTTATATAATACAAATAATTGAAAAATTAAATATAACTAATTACTTGAGAATTAAATTTATTACAAAAAAAAATAACTTATACACAATACATACACACACACACACACACACACACACATATAACTTAAATTACAAATAAAATGATGTCTCTTTTGTCATGGATTTTGTGATATTTCCATTTTATTTCAAGGAGAAGAAGCTTGATTTGCTTTGAATCACCTGTATAGTAACCAGAAAACTAGGCAAGAGATCAAGATGTGATGAAGTTTTGTGCAAAAAACAGGTGGTCCATATAACAATTCATTCCCCTAAATCATGAGCACATAAACATCCATCAAACAAACATCTCAAACTCCAGAGACACAAGAATAGAGAAATTAAAACATTATTAAAATTACCATGTTGTTTTCCTATGTTATTCAAGATAATCATAATCTTCTCTTGATTCTTCTATGATGTTATAATTTGAACTATGTGTTCTATCCATTCTTCTCATAAATCATCAAAAATTTTCATATCCGACTTGTTCCAACCAAAGAACTATATGTAATTAAACTCAAAATAAGAATATAATATGATGAATTCATCAAAAAATAACTTATATATGTTAAAAGATTAGTAAAAGAGATTACCACATCGACACCAGAGTGATAAACAATAACCCTCATAGCCCACCTTGTTCCAACCAAAGAACTATATGTAATTAATTTTAAAATAAGAATGTAATATCATGAATTCACAAAAAATAACTTATATATGTTAAAAGATTTGTAAAAGAGATTACCACGTCGACACTAGAGTGATATAATAATAAACCCCATAGCCCGACTTGTTCCAACTAAAGAACTATATGTAAGTAAATTCAAAATAAGAATGTAATATCATGAATTCATAAAAAATAACTTATATATGTTGAAAGATTAGTGAAAGAGATTACCACATCAACATTGGAGTGATATATAATAATAACCACATCCCTTCGAAATCTTATTAGCACTGTATTAATCTGGTATTTTTAATGCTATAATGAGCTCTAAATATAAAGTCAAGTATAATTCCAATTTGTTACTTAGGTTGGTTGAGTTTTGGTGTCCATATACTAATACTTTTGTATTTCTTTAGGGTGAACCAACAATCACTCTTGAAGATATGATGATTCTTGGTGGTTTTCTTGTACTTGGCTGGCAAGTGACTACCATGATGTTGTCATACTAGGGAACTAGGAGAGAGATATGAGATGAAGTTTGGGGAATAAATAGATCTATATAACATCTTTGACCCAATCACACAAGAATACTATTTTATGGAAGACCTCATAATTGAGTTCCCAAATTTATTGAATTATACCATAATATATTCTATCAGAAAGTATAGGATTTCCATCTTTTGAACTGGAAAATTGCATAGTTTGTGCAACCATCTTTACACAACTATTCTGATTTACTCAGACTTTGTCCCCTGCTTGAGTTGTAAACCTCGATCCATTAATTGTGAAACTAGAAAATGATTTGACATCAAATTTTGGACCATGTGCAAAGATATATCAAGTAGATATCATTAATAGTTAAATAAAAAATAATTTCATTTTATATGGAAAGGTTGAACCTGTCATCACTTACTCTATGTATGGTTATGCCTCATTATTATTTACCAAAGTGATTCGGTGTGCTTTTTCCCATCGAGTGCGATCAATAAAAAATTTCTTACTTCCACTAAGCATAGGGTTACCTACTTGGATCATGTGATATTCTAAGAACAACTTGTGCATAGGGTTCCCAATTTTAGTGCAACCACTAAAGTATTCAAAACAAAACTCAATGGCCTATTCAGCAATGTAACATTCCACCATGCATCATTCAAGTTGATTTCTATTATTTACATATCCTTTAAGGACTTACATGTATCTCTCAAAAGGATACATCCACCTTAAATAAGTAGGACCACACAATTGAACCTCTCAAACTAAATGAACACACAAGTGAATCATTATATCGAAGAAAGAAGGAGGGAAATATTTTTCAAGTAGACACAAAGTCTCTACAACATCTTTCTGTAAAGAGTTTAACTCGCCAATTAATATAGATTTCTTTCATATTGTATTGAAGAATGAACAAAGAAGAATTATTGATAATCCAACATGTTTTGGAAGAATTGATCTAATAGCAACTGGTAATAACTATTGCATTAAGATATGGTAGTTATATGATTTCAATCCATAAAGTTTCTTATCAGTGATAGGCACAAAGTTTCTTAAGTTGGATGAATAACCATTAGAAACTTTCACACCCGCCAAAAATTTACAAAACACATCCTTCTCTTTTGTTGACATTGTATATGATACTGGTGGCAAGTATGTTCGATTCTTATCATTTTCCATCCTTGGTGCCAATTCAAGTCATATACCTAGTTTCTTTAAATCTAGTTTTGCTTTAATTCCATCCTTCATTTTTCCAAGTATATTAAGTAATGTACCAATCAATTTTTCACATACATTTTTCTCAATATGCATGACATCTAAGATGTGATGAATGTGTAGGTCTTTCCAATAAGGTAATTCCCAAAATATTGATTTTTTATTCCAATAACCATGATCTACTGATTCAGTAACATTTTCATTTTCACCCCTTTTATTAGTTGACTTCTTTTGTTTCCCTACCTTAGTAAGTATTCTTTTTTTCATCTTTCCATATCATTTGAATGTCATACCATTCAATTGCCTTAATATCTCAACACCTTACAAAGGTCGCGGTGCAGGATCATGATCTTCTTCACCATTGAACAGTTTTTTTTGGTATCTAAACTTGTGTCTAGAAGGAAAAAATCTTCAATGTCTTCTATAAGACATATTTCGTTCGTGAACAAGATAAGTTACAGAAGTGTCATTAATACATATAGGGCATCCCATATAACCTTTTTTTACATGTCCTTATAAGTTCCAATAGGCAAGAAAATCATTAATTGTCCATAAAAGGACCCCCCTCAAGTTAAAGTGTTCTTCTTTATATGTATCATAAACATTTACACCATCATTCCACAACGTCTTTAAATCATCTATCAGAGCCTACAAATATACATCAATATCAACACTGGGTTGTTTTAGTCTTGAGATCAATAATGTTAACATCATGAATTTTCTTGTATGTTACCATAATTATTAGCCAATAGCTATATCTACTACTAAGGGAACTATGTGGATTAATTCCATCAACAGTAATGGCAAGACAAAGATTGCATGGATCAGATGAAAATTGAGGGGATAAATTATCTACTATCCAATTTGGAGAATCACAACGATGATGTAGCACCCCATCATCAGGTCGATTATCTGAATGCCAAGTCAACATCTTTGATGTCTCTTTACTTTTGAACAATCTTTGAAAGCGAGGAATTGGAGGAAAGTACCAAAGAACCTTTGTGGGCACACCTTTCTTAGGTGTGGTCTCATTTGTAGCATGCTTACATCTTGATTCTTTACACATCAGACACTCATCTAATGTCTCATATTCTTTCCTATAAAGAATGCAATCATTTGGACAAGCATGAATCTTATGATATTCCATGCCAAATCGTCTAACAAATTTCTTCACTTTATACATTGAAAATGTTAATTCAATACCCTCAGGAAACATATCTATTAGTAGATTTAGTAATTATGTGAATCCCTCGCCATAAAAATCATGTTTTTCCTTCACATTTTACAAATGAACCAATCCCAACATTTTAGTGTATTTCTTGCATTTTGGATACAACGGTTTTTCGGCATCTTCTAGAAGTTTTTTAAAGGTTTTGGGATCATCCTCATGTAATTCATCTTCAACACCATGAAACATATTGTTTGTCTATACATTATGATAAGATGTATATAACCCACTTATATTCTTATTTATCTTTTCCCCATGAGTATTATCAACATTTTCTCCATGATAATACCAATATTTATAGCTCAAAAGAATACCACTACAGATAAGGTGATACTTAACCTCGTCAACATCATGAAATTGTTCATTTTAACATTTAACACACGAACATCGAATCATACTAATTTCATTATTACTATTTCTACAAGCAAATTATAAGAAACTTTCAACTTCATAAATGTAGTCGTGCTAAATCTTACACTTTGACATCCAAGATTTGTCCATTTTCTATTAATGAAATTAAGCATATTAAATATGTATCCAATCAATATATTTCAGGTATTATTATATATGAATTCCCTTCCCTAATTAAAAGAATATATACCAAAATATCATATAAAAATAAATACATAAAAACCAAACATAATAAATATATACACATAAATATAATTATATGAGATTGATTGTAATTACTAATAATAATATGCCATATCATTCTGAGTTGATTTAAAATTTAAGATATATATAAAAAAGAATTTATATAACAATTTTATGATGATTAAGATTTTTTTTAAATAACTACATTACTTCAAATCACATATATTTTAATAAGCATCATATTATTAAATCATGTCTTTCCCATTTCATATTAACATAAATAAATAAATTAAACACCAACCTTAAATCACAGTCATAAATATATATATAAATTTATTTTATTACGAAATACTTATACAAAATATACATAATAAAAATAATAACATACATAATACAAAAACTTATATACATAATATACAAAAAAATAACACAAAGTGAATAATAAGTGCGTAGGATTAATATAAATATTTACAAGAATAAATGAAGTGACAAAATGAAGGAAATGAAGAAAAAAAAGGTGTTTTGTAAGTGAGAAAATGGGTATAAAAATTTGAGTATTTCGCTCAAAAACAATAAGGGATCTGGAAGATAATTTGGAGAGGAAAAAACCCCACTAAATAACATTGAAAATGATGATTGTAGGTGGCCAAAAAATGAGAAAGAGTGGAGGAGGTGAAGCTCGATTTTGGGTTTTTGGGTGCTGCAAATTAAAAAATGTTGTGTTTGATGGAGAAGAAAGAAGAGAACATGAAAAATGCACTTGGATTACATCGGTTAACATGTTGAACTAACACTACACGAGGATGTAGCATTGGTTCTATGTGTCAACCAACTTTACACATGTGGATAGCGTCGGTTCAACACGTAAACTGACATTACGTATAGCATTGGTTGACTTGTTGAATCGACGCTACATAGGACAGAGCATCGGTCCTACATGTCAACCAACCCTATCCACGTGTGTAGCATCAATTGACACATAGAACCGACACTACGTCCTCGTGTAGCATCGGTTCAACACGTTAACCAAAGTTATATGTAGCATCATTTTTCTCCAAAAATTGACTTTACATATCGACTTAAATGCCACATTTTGTAGTAGTGAAAACAAAAACAATGAAAATATAAGTAACATAATGTTGGGTTTCCTCCCAACTAGCGCCATGTTTAACGTCCTTGACTAGACGGTCATATCAAGTCCTAAGGTATATCTCTTTGTGTCCATTTACTTTTGAGTTTGCGTGGAAACAATTTGAGTCTTGATTTGTTTAATAATACTTCATGCTTTGGTTCATGAACATAATGCTCAATTCATTTCTCATGCCATATTTTGGTTTTGTTTTTATACCTTTTATCATTCTTATAAGCACTACACTGTAACTCATCCAATTTATATATTTCTAGCATCTTTTTCACCTCTATATTGGACTCTTTCATTTTCATACTTGACTGGGGATGTGAGAGTAAAAATGTGAAGTCTAAACTTGGTGATCCTTTAATTAATGGTTTTTGCTTAGATAATATCTCCAAATTTTTCATAATTACCTTTGATACACACATGAGAGATGTGTCCTTCAAAAAGTTCACACAGCCTATACTATCAACCTTTGATTCCATACTTTCAAAGTTAAAATAGGTTGAGTTGTTTTCTGGTGAGTTTATGTCCTTAATCATAGGATCATGTGTAACAGTCTTAAGTGTAGGTGAATCAATATATTCTTTTAAGTTGTCCCCATATTCAATAAAATTTATCCTTAAGTGTTCATTAGTACCATCAATGTCAGAGGGTTCAGATGGTTTAATAACTTTAAACATTACTTTTTCATCTTGCACTCTCATTGTAAGTTCACCTTTTTGTACATCAATGAGTGCTATTCTAGTTCCTAAGAATGGATGACCAAGTATGATATGAATTTCATAGTCCTCTTCCATGTCTAGCATAATGAAGTCTGCTGGAAAGATGAATTTGTTTACGTTTACTACTAAATCTTTTACACATCTTGAGGTCTCTTAATTGATCTATTTTCCATTTGTAATGTTACTAAAGTGGGTTTGGATTTACCAACCCTCAATCTCTTGAAGAATGATAATGGCATGAGGTTAATGCTAGAACCCAAGTCACATAGTGCCTTGCCAAAATTGATGTTCCAAATAGTGCAAGGGATGTCAAAACTACCTAGATCTTCTAGTTTTATGGTAGTTTTCTATCATGGATGGCGCTACAACCTTCAGTCAAGGTTATTGTTTCATGATCTACATGCCTCATTTTTGTTGATAGTATATCCTTCATGAATTTGGCATAAGATGGTATTTGTTCAAGTGGCTCTACAAATGGTATGTTAATGTGCAGCTTCTTGAAGACTTCCATAAATTTTTAAAACTGTGTGTCTAGTTTTTCTTTTGGAGTCTTTGAGGGAAAGGTATAGTAGGTTTGTAAAAGTTGTTTTTCTTTAGTTAAATTATTTCCTTTTTAGTGCTCTTTTTATCCACTAGTTCCTCCTCATCCTTTTCTATCTTATGTTCATGTTCTAAATTTTTACCATTCCTCAAGAAAATGGCATTGTAATGGTCCTTACCTTTTCTTCTTGGGTTTACAATTGTGTCACTTGGAAGGTTACCTTGAGGCCTTTGACTTATAGCCTGTGTAAGTTGCGCCATTTGGTTCTCCAAAATTTAAAGAAGATTTTGTATTAAATGATTGGATGAAGTATTTCATCATCCCCATTAAGGAATTTGTATTGTCCTTAGTAAGTGACTTATTTTCTTGGATTTGTAACTGTTGTGGTTGTTGAAAACCATGTGGTGAAAATGATTGATGGTTGAATTGATAACCACCATGACTGTTGTTATTACTCTAAGAGAAATTTGGATGTTGTCTCCATCTTGGGTTATATGTATTTGAGTATGGATTATTGTTTCGGTTCACATTCCCCACATAGAATACGAATTTAGGATTATTTGGACAATTATCAAACAAATGAGCTCCTCCACAAAATACACACCATACTCCTAAATTTTGTACCTGGTTTATATTCACTGACGAGTTTTGGGCCTTCAAAAGATTAACCAAAGATGACACTTAAGCTGTAAGTGATGTGATATAATTTACGTCATGCACTCCCACTACTTTTCTTGTGGCTTTCATTGTGTCCATTGGCCAATGATAGTTATTGCTAGCCAATTTCTCAAGTAAATCATAAGCTTGATTGTAAGATTTATCTAGTAAAGCTCCATTAATAGATGCATCAATAATAGTGCTTGTTTGAGAATTGAGACCATTGTAAAAGTCTCTTTTTGAATCCAAGAAGGAATACCATGATGAGGGCACTTACTTAGCAAATCCTTGAATATTTCTCATGCTTCATATAAGATTCTCCTTCATATTGTTGGTAGGAAGTAATATCATTCCGAAGCTTGGCATTCTTTGTTGGTGGGAAGTATTTCATTAAGAATTTCTCTGCCAACCCACTCCAAGTTGTAATGGAAGCTGGTGGCAAAGAGTTTAGCCAAGCTCAAGCAAGGTCTCACAATGAGTAAGGGAACAATCTAAGCCTAATTTCCTCATCGATCACACCACTGAACTTAAATAAATCTACAACTTCAATAAACAATTTTACATGAAGATGAGGATCCTCTATTGGTAATATGTTGAATTGTGCAACTATTTATAACATTTAAAACATCACTAGCTTTAATTCAAATTGATTAGCTTGAATGTTTGACCTTGTAATACTTGGATTCAGCCCTTCCAACATAGGTATTGCATATTCATTCATAGCTCTATTTCTATCATCCATCAAAAACATTTGATTGTTCAAGTTTAGCTCATTATTGTTTATGACTAATGATTGATTAGCCATTTTTTCCTCTTGGGTGACAACTTGTTTTCTAATTATTCTTAAAGTATACTCAATTTCAAGATATAAATGTAAGATTTCTCCCTTACGAATTCTACTCATGCAATAGACTCAATTATGTTTCTATAATACTAAATGAGATGTCGAAATAAAAACTAATTAAAAATTAAAAAACTAAACAACAAATAAATAAATTAAAGTTAACATAAATATATAAATAAATAAAGAAAATAAGTAAAATTAACAAAAATAAAAAATTAAATGTCACTAAAAGAAAATAAGTAAATTAAAATTAAAATTAAAGTAAAGAAAAATAAATTAAGAAAATTAAATAAAATAATAAATAAAAATAAAATTATTAATTTCTAATATTTATAATTCCCAACCACGGTGCCAAAAACTTGATCATCATACACGAAGTATGTATACTGAATATGCAAGTATACGTATTGCAACATGTAATATAATGATAAAAAAAGATCATTTCTATGGAGATTATTTTATAAGAAATTAATTTTTAAAGCTAAAAAAATCAAAATCAAATTTTTTTTTGTGTTTTTATATTTTAAGGAAGCAAAATTAAAATAACTATAAGTAAATCGAAAGAATTAATTAAAACATATTTGGTAACTAAGAAGATTTATGAGAAAATATCTAGGAATACTTAATCCCCTAATTTCTTAAACATGTGAATAATTAAAATTGCCCCAATATAATTATCAATTAATTATATGATCAATTGAATCTAACCTAGCATGTATTCCTCTCTCAAGTAAACTACACACCATATAGCAATTTATTTAATGACACTTTCATGCCAATTAAATTGCATACTACTCATAAAGTTCATAAATTATGTATCACATACATAAGAATCATACATCTCTACCTAGAAACTATACATGTTATTTAATCAAGACAAAAAATTAAATAATTCTCTCAAATGTATTTAATTGCCTCTATAGATAAATTGTTAGCCAAACATTTAATAGCATAAAAATAAGAATAAATAATATAATTAAATTATAATTATAATTGGGGTAAAATATTATATCATCACATGGTGAAAATTGGGTTCATAAGATCTCTAGGTTAATAAATTAACTACACATAATTGTATTCATAAAGCTCATATTTTTCATAAAGAAAGACATTAAAATTGATAAAGAAAATAGTAGAAGAAGAAATACAATCAATCTCTTGAATTGTAGTATTAATCTAATATTGAATCTCCACCAAAATTTTATCCCCTCTTGAATTTTTATGTATTTTTCTCTCTTTTTAGCACCAAAAACTGATCAAAATTATACTAATGATGGCTATTTTTTATGGGGTGATTAAGGGCTTAAATATAGCTTAGGTGCAATCTAGACCGTCAGATCAGCTTCAAATTAAGGGCTTAGATCAAAAATAGCAAAACTAAAAGCGCCAGCCAATCACAACATGACACGTGGCATACAAAATTCACTAGGCAAATCGGAACGTGACGTATGGCAAGGGAGATTGAACAGAGTCAACGCTCATTGAGTCAGTACCATGCAATACAACGTGATTCATGGAAATGGATGGAGTGGCGCATGGAGAGAAATCGTGTGGCGACATATGGTAGAGCAGTTTGATCAATGTCTAAACTCGGATTGAATGCCGCACTGACACGTGGTATGCATTTCATCCTCCTCACACACGGTATAGCTTGATTCGCTATCCCTACTTATATGGCATCTGCATGGCTTGCCTAGTCAGGTGTGGCATGAATCTTGGTAGCTCGTGATTGGCCCTACGTTAAAAATTCATAAAAATCACAAAATAATTCAAAAATTATATTTTCATGCCTTTTGATTAAAAGTTTAGGTTTTAATATTTTTTCCCCTAAAAATACTATTTAATGACTCTAATTTCATAAAGTCATCAACTTCTAAATTTATTAAAGTCAAAAAGGAAGAATCATATTTTAAACATATTTCTCAAAAAGGGGAGCCATTCTCATTTATAATCATAAAAGAAGAATCATTTTCTCCAAAATTATCTGATTACATGTTAAAACAAGCCACATAGGCTATTAAAGCAATAAAACAAGGATTTAATAACAAAAATCCTTTTAAATTTTCAAAAAGTTGGTTCTTTAGACTATGGAACCAAACCAAAACTTAAAATTACTAGGATTATAAAAAAACATGGTTCAATAACCTCTAAAACCATTGAACCAATAAATATTATTTCTTGGGTTTCCCCACCAATTTTCCAAGAAAACCACTTTAAAACATTTTTCAAACCCATAGAAATTGGACAAAGGTTCCCAACCTTTTACATTTTTCCTACATATTTTTACCTTCTTTGTGTATACTAGTTGTCTCCTAAATAGATAGGTGACCTAGGAATTATAATAAAATGGTAGACAGTATCTGAGGTCCTGAAGACAATTCTAAAACTAGCTTTCATATCTTCTTAAATTTATAAGTTATATATTGTAAAACATTATTATCTTTGTAATATATTATTATTTTGTTTAATATAAAACTTATGGTTGGCTAACCCACCTTCTTCAATTATAATCATATATTATGTATTATCTTGTTCTTTTGTTTTTTTATATACTACCTAGATCCTAGGTGCACAATATGGTATCAGAGCCAACGGGTTGTTGAAGTATTTGTTACAAATCATTATAGCACTTGTTTTACTTACTGTAATAAATTACGTTTAACTATTAAGTTTGTGCTGAGTTACTTGGTGTCAAAAACCAAGGGGTTGTTGAAGTATTTGTTACAAATCATAGCACTCCTTATCTTACAAATCTATTGTATAAATAGTTTTTATATGTTTATCTGTCTCGTTATAGTCGTGGCCACAGATAGTAGTAAGTCTCAGGGAGAGGTAGTAATACCATAATTGTTGACTAAAGAGTGTCACAAAGGCCCCCATGTAAACCTATAATTTTATAGTAAAACTAAAAGATGATGAGTACTATTTTATGTAAAGCTTCAACACACACAGTTTGAGATCGGAAATGACCAAAGTAGGTAAAAATTGTAAGTTAGATAAAATTTACTAGTAAAAAGATGAGTACTATTTTTTGTAGAGCTTCTCGAACTACTTATTTGTTCTTTGGCTATTAAAACTTTTAACCAAGTATTTGATTAGTGGTAAAGAGTTCATTATTAAAAGATGAGTATATTATATTGAAAAATACTATTCAAAATATGACTCCTAGTTTAGGTAAATTTTCTTATTATTTTTCTTCTTTTTATTATGCCATTAAAAACTTAGAGACAAATATTCAACTTTCTTAAAATAAAAAAGTTCATATTTCTAAAACGAAAAAACTAGTCACCAGTGATAAAATCACTATTAAAAATATTACAAAAAATTTGGATAAAAACAAAAACATAAAACAAGAAAGAAAAATCTTTCTAAAACAAATTCTTCTAAAACTAAAGAAAGAGAAATTCAAATCTCTTCAAATTTTGAAACTTCAAAAGTTAAGACTACAGATCCAGGAAAAGCTTTCAGCTCTTCCTCTCTCATAAACACAACGGATAAAAACATCTCGAGATATTAGTATCTTGATAACTGATATTAGTACCCCTGATAATCAAACCTCTCAAGAGCCTACTATCATGGACTAAATAAGAGAGTTAAAGCCTACTACCTCCAAATCTATTAACAGTCCTAAAAATTTATAAGATACAAACCTAATTCACCTAGAGAAGGGATAAATAGGTTATTTTCAATTTTTATCAATTTATAATTTAATAGCCTAAACCAAGTGAACATGCATGCAATCGTGTGTAAGAATAAAGTGCAAAATAAAAGAATAACACATGATATTTTTACATGGAAACAACTTAGGCCACAACCCTGACCTAAAAGGAAAACCACTAATCCATCAGACCACCTAAATTTCCACAATTAAAATCAAATGTTTAAGTACAAACTCAATCTTATGCTACCCTCCCTAGGATACTGCCTCAATATACTTCACTTACGAGCCTCTACTTTGTTTTCACAATTTCTAATATTAACATGAGCAGTTTCAAGACCAATGTTCCAATAAGCTCCCCACCAATTGGATATGTTCATAAATCAACTATAAAAATGGTTAGCATAAAAAACAGAAGTGTCCCTATGTGTTCTAGAACAGATCTAAAAATGAATAATCCTAACTAGATGATTCAAAATGTATGTCATTTAAATCAAATCAACTTGAAAATTCTAGGCAAAAATATTAAGCCAAATTTTACTAAAAATAGCTTTTTTAACATTTAATAATTAAATCAAATAATCATGACCGCTCATACAATTATTAGATTTAAATATCTAAGATCCTAATCACAAATAAGCGATATGAATGTGAAAAATATAAAATAAATAAATTAATACATATAAAAGTTTTAAAAACCCAATATGATCATAAATAAATCCTCAAATCAAAAGAGCATATCAAAATCCATTATTATCAACATTACGAGTACTCTAATAGTTTGTTTTCTTTTTTTTCTACGGTTTTTGTCAAATTCAACACCATGGCGCAAATCGCGCAACAACTTCTCTTTTTTTTCTACCCATTCACACACCCTTAACCCTAATGTATCTATATAATAATAATAATAATAATAATAATAATAATAATAATAATAATACTTGCTAGCATTAGGATTGAATGTATTTTGGGCTTAATTTTTCAAAGCCTATTAAAAACCTTAATGTTATAAAAAATCATTTTTTAAAACACATCTTAAAAATATTAAAACACATCTAAAAGTTAAAACACATCATAAATTGATTCAAGTTTAAATAAATATTCTAGCACAAAAAATAATTTCAAATTTATGAACATGTGCTATTAAATGCACGAATGCAATACTATGTATCGTAGTTATAAAAGATATATTTGAAGTACAACTATCTAAAACTCGAGCATTTGTTCGGAGTTTTTTAATAGACTTGATACCAAGCCTAAAGATAAGTTTACATGTATATATTTTGTCCATGAAAATAGTCAACACTCATAGTCCTTATAAACTCCCTCTTTGGCATTTTCTTGTGGCACAATCTCTCATTCACTACATGACACTTATAAAAATAAGATAAAAGTACAATGATGTCCCAGACTCCATAGGGGAACTATCCTATGGTCTAGTGAATCCATCTTCGTTGCAACTTGACAACCTTGTAAGTAACTGAAATGACATAGATAAAGCAAATAAACAACTTGGCTTGGAAGCCTCATTGTACATTAGTTCACTTTACAAAGAAATAAGCGAAGTGTAAAGATTAATCATGTAGTGCATGTATTCATACCAATCAAACTTAACATAAGCCTAACTAAATATTTTCTCCCCTTATATTATAACAAAATAAATCATGAAAGTAAAACATACTCTCCCCCTTTTTGATATACGAGAAGGAAAAAGCATTAGACAAAGCAATGAAGCAAAACTCCTCCTAAAGATAGAGTAACATAAAAGTAGAGTAATGTAGAAGTGCAATGTGGTTTAAAATCCTCCTAAGTTCTATGACTCTCTAACTGAAAAACCAATTAAAAAGGTAATAAGTAAAAAGAAGATGTAAATGAATTAAAATCTGATTTTTTTATTTTTTTTATTTTCATAATTAGCCACATAACGTATTAAACTCATTTAATCATAAACAAGTACAAAACCAATTGAGAACTCATCATTTTTATCACAATTTTTGATTATTTATTATATAAATAAGCAAGTAGAGTAGAAGACACACACAAGCACACTTCGTACATATAATGACATATTGACGTTTACTTAAAAGGAGTGTATATGTTTAAACTCCACAAATATACCAATTAATTCATTTATGATCAATCAAGAAAGAATCAAAAGAAAAAAATATCACCTATCATATAAAATTATAATCGAGTTTTTAATCTCACAAAATAAAATATATCTACCAAAAGAGGACTTAATTGTTTTTCTTTATTTTATAAATGAGGCACATAATATATTTTTTGACCTTTATTGGCACTTTATTTTTGTGCATTCCAAGTATAAGTTTTTTAAATAGTTTCTTTTTTCACAATCTTTCCTCTCTTTTTTGCACGAGCCATAAACCTACCATGATGACTTTCACACTAGTTGTGAGGTAGCCCTCTCTGCCCACTATGGTAACTTCACACATCACATTAGGTAGCCCTCTCAATACTAGGTGCCTCTATATGGTAAAATTTTAGAAAGCAATAAATAGAACTCAACACAATTTTACAATCAAAATTAGTTGAAGTCTTATATTCTTTCAAGAGAATTCATAAAAGCATAGCATATATGTGGATCCGTGAGTGTGTGAATAATTTTATGTCAATATCGATCATCACATGTATAAGAATGTGTGTGCATAAGTCAAAATTGTAGAATAATTTATATAACAGATATCAAAATGAGTTGAATCACTAAAAATGAGGTTATATATATGTAAGTATAAAATAAGTCCAATATGTGTTATACAAATAAGGATTTTGCTTCTATTTCTCCCTTTTTTTGGTAATAAAATTTGAAATTCAATTTGAGGGATAAATTCCCAAGGCACTCCTATAGCAATGTATTCCGCTTCAGCTATAGAGAGTGAGATAGAGTTTGTTTTTTACTATTCCAAGATACTAAGTTGTTCCAAATGTAGAAGTAACCACTTGATGTGCTTTTCCTATAATCCTAGTTACCTAGCCAATCGGCATTTGTATAACCATTTACTTCACAAGTAGTGTCAGTAGTAAAATATAGACCATAATTACTTGTTCCTGAGATATACCTCATGATTCTCTTTACATTCTCTAAGTATGATTCCTTAGGGTCAGCTTGATAACAGGTACACACACCAACACTAAAACATATTTCAGGCCTACTTGTAGTAAGGTAAAGTAAACTGCCTATCATACTCCTATAAAGGGTTTGATCAACACTTTTACATTGAATTTCCTGTATAATTTTTGTGTTGGTACTTAGAGGAGTCCTTAATGGCCTGTTTGTTTCAAGACCAAACATTTTGACAAGGTTGCAGGCATATTTGGTTTGAAAAATAAATATACATGAAGAAAGAAAGTCATTTCACCTACCATGGACATTTCAAATTCATTTTTCATAGCATGCATAAAATCATCCACTAGTGTACTAGATGTGGATCCAAAAACTATGTCATCCATATAAATTTGAGCAATAAAGATATCATAACTACTCCTTTTAATAAATAGAGTCTTATTAACACCCCCTCGAATAAATCCCTTGTTTAAGAGACAGTTCATAAGTATCACATACCATGCTTGAAGAGCTTGTTTCAAATCCTATAGAGCTTTATTGAGTTTGTAAACATGATTTGGAAATTTTGGATCAATAAACCCTTTTGGTTGTTCCACGTATACCTTCTCATTCAAAAATCCATTTAAAAAGGAAGAATTAACATCCATTTGATATAATTTGAATTTCATATGATAAGCAATGACAAGTAAAATCCTAATTGACTCCAACCTAGCTATAGGTGCAAATGTTTCATCAAAGTCAACTCATTCTACTTACATGGAGCCTGGAGCTACCAACCTAGCCTTATTTCTAACAACAATGTCATGCTCATCAGATTTATTTTTGAACACCCATTTTAGTTCCAATAACATTTTTGTTTTTAGGCTTAGGTACTAATATCCACACATGATTCCTTTCAAATTGGGCTAACTCATCTTGCATGGAATTTATCCAAAATTCATCCCAACGGGCTTCATTCACATTTTTTGGTTCAATTTGAGAAATATGGCATAAATGGGTTATCTCACTTATTTCTCTTCTTCTTGTTACCATTATTGCCTTAGGATCTCGAATTCTATTCATAATAGGATGATTTTTTGAAGTACGGGTTGGATTTATCATTGATGTGGTTGATGCTTCTTCCTTCTTTTCTTCTCTTTCCTCAAACTCCTCTTATTTTGTTCCAATTATGTCATTGGTCCTTGTTAATTGAGGTGTTATGAAAGTTACTTCATTATCAACTTCTTCACTTGTAATCTGCTTACCTACATCATCTTAACGACATTTATGGATTTCATAACAACATTAGTTTTACAATTGAAGACTCTATAGGCTCAACTATTTAGGGAATAACAAAGAAATATACCTTCTTCTCTTCTTGAATCAAACTTACCCAACTATTCTTGATCCCTAAGTATGTAGCATTTACTTTTGATAACATGCATGAATTTCAAATTGGGTTTTTTACCTCTCCATATCTCATAAGAAGTTTGGTTTGTACCTGGGCAAAGATATACATGATTTATAATGTTACATGTAGTGTTTATACCTTCATTCAAAAACCTTTTGGAGACTCCATTGGCATACCGGATTACTCTTGCCATCTCTTGAAGTATCATATTTTTCCTTTCAACTACTCCATTTTGTTGAGGTGTGATAGGATTAGATAATTCATGAAAGATACCATATTCTTCGCAGAAGTAAGCATACTTGGTATTTTCAAACTCTTTTCCATGGTCTGTTCTCAGTCTCTTAATGGTTATTATTTTTTCACCTTCTTCAACCTGCACTCTTGTATAATATGAGATGAAGAACTCAAAAGCATCTTACTTATCTTTAAGAAATTCTACCCAAGTGTAGTGAGAAAAGTCATCTATAACAACTATGATATATTTCCTACATCCAATACTTTTTATTCTAATAGGACCCATGAGGTTAATATGTATCAATTCTAATGTTATTTGTATTGATACTCTTGATCTTCTTATAAGCGATCCTAGATTGTTTACCCAATTGACATGGTCTACATACAAGTGTTTCAATTTTTGGGTGAATAGGTAGACCGCACACAGTCTTAGTTTTACTTAATCTAACTAGATCTTTAAAATTCATATTGCCTAGCTTTTCGTGCCATAAGGTAGTAGAGTCATTGCTAGTTAGGTTACATGTTATTGTGGGTTATGTATCAATATAATAACAATTATCATGTGATTTGATTCCCTTAATCATGCATTCACCCTTTTGATATGTTACAATGTAGTGATTATTTGTTAATTCCACATTAAAATCATTATCACATATTTGACTTATTCTAATAAGGTTTTCCTTGAGTCCTTCCACATAAAAAAATTCATTAAGTTTAGGGATACCCTCTATTTGAATAGAGCCTTTTCCAACAATTTTAGATGTTTTACCATCACCAAAGGTAATTATCCCTTATTGTATTCCTCAAAAGTATTAAATAAAGAACGGTTCCCATATGTCTAGAGCATCCACTATCAAAATACCATACGGTATTTGATTTAGCTTTAAACGCTATGTGAGCCACAAAGTACTTAAACTTAGATTTCTTAACCCATCCTCTTTTAATTTTGGACATTTGAGTTACCGGTTTCTTACGTTCCTCTTTTTGTGTAGTTCTTGTTGTAAAAACTTTACATTTTGAAAATTTTTAAGGTTTCCTAGAAACATTTGTACTCATGATAGAATCATAGGCATAAATAAATCTACACTTAGGTCTAATATGTCTTTTCCTACCATAATGATGACAGATGGGAACAAACTGAATTTGCTTAGAGTGATAAGGTCTAGAAACTACCTTCCTTGCCTGAGCAACAATGGGCTTTACAAATTGAGTTTTGGATGATGAAGATGTTGATTGTTCATCTATGTATCCAAGACCTCTCTTATCTCCATATGGCTTTCTATAGTCTGGTACTGTGGTCAATTTTTTAGCATATATAGTCAAAATTCTCACTGTCTTTTTAGTAATACTAATTTCTTGCCTAAGCTTTTTGTTTTCCTCAATGGTTTCTACAAGACTCATATTCATAGAATTAATATGTTCAGACAATTCATTTTTATCTTTCTCTAGGCCAAGATAAATTTGTTTTGTGAACATTGATAATATCACTAAGTCTAGAACATTGATGGTTAAATTTCAACAAGTAGTTTATCTCTCTCTTTCCTGGCACTTAGAAAATCCATGAATAGTCCATCATAATTCGATACATGAAACTTAGACAGTAACAGAGAAGAGTCTACTTCCTAATTTTCTTCATCCGATTTAGAGTCAGATTCATTTTCATGTTCTCTGGTAATTGCGGTGAAGGCACAATAGTTAGTTTCATCATCCTCTAAGTTACTAGCATTATTTTACTCACTTTATGTGTCACTAAGCATAGCATTAAAGGATTTTCCAACTTTCTTTTTATTGTTATCACATTCTACAGAAATATGACCAAAGCCCCCACAAGTAAAGCATTGAGGACTAGTGGGCTTACTTTTCTTACCATCAAGGCTAGAAGGCTTGATTTCCCTTGACTTTCGGTCTTTCGAATGACTGGATTGTCCTTTATTGGATTGATTATTCTATTGAATTTTCTTCTTTATGAACTTCTAAAATTTTGGTGCTAACAAGACTAGTGACTCATCATTCATATCCTCATCACTATCAGAGATGTTCTTTTTGGAGATTTTGAATGCCACATCCTTGTTTTTCTTAGATGGATCAAGAGTAAGCTCATAGGTTTGGATTGAGCCGACATGTTCATCAATGTTTAATGTGTTCACATTCTTGCTTTCCTCTATCACTGTAACTTTCATCTTGTAGTCTATTGTTAAGGAGCTTAGGAGTTTGGGTACTTGTACAGATTGTGGAATTTTTTCACCAAGGTTAGAGTAAGCATTAGTGATATCACAAAAATGAGCATAAAATTGACCAAAAGTTTTAGTGTTGCTCATTTTAATGGAATTAAACTGAGATGGTAGCAATCTCAATTTTGTTTGTTTCACTTAGGAGGTTCCTTCATTAGGAAGAGCTAGTGCATTCCATGCATCTTTAGCAGTCTCACAATCAGAGATGCGACATAACTTATCCATTGACAATGTAGCAAAGATTGAGCTTAGACCTTTTTGGTTTTACCCACTAAGGGTGCGTTCTTTAGTGGTCCAATCTTTTCTTGGATTTAAGGTTGCTACACCATCTTTCGTTACTGAAGGTGATTCCCAACCATCAAGAATAGTATCCTAGACTTTTTCATCTTTTATAAGAAAGACTTGCATTCAAACCTTCCATTAAAGGAAATTATACCCATCAAAGAGTGAGGGTCTAATAGATGACCCATCTTCATTCGTTTGGTCCATAAGTAGGAGTATGTGTCCCTAAGGATCAAACTCACTAAGTTTTTCTAGTGTTAGCTTTGATACCAATTGAAAGTTTATAAGATAAGGACCTAATTAACCTAAAGGGGGGGTGAATATGTTATTTTCAATTTTTTATCAATTTATAATTTAATAACCTAAACAAGCATCTATGTATGCAATCGTGTGTAAGAATAAAGTGTGGAAATAAAATAATAACACACGATATTTTTAGATGGAAACATCCTAGGCCACAACAATGATCTAAGAAAAAAACCACCAATCCACTGGACCACCTTTCAATGCCTTAACTTCTTTTTCAATTACTAATAAATATAGATCTCATTACCTTTCAGATAAACCATCGCTCTAATAGTTTGTTTTCTTTTTTTTTCTATAGTTTTCGTCAAATTCAACACCACGTCACAAAATTTTAACAACTTATCTCTTTTTTTTTTAAATCACACACCCTTAACCCTAATGTGTCTCTCTCTCTATATATATACATAGTAGTATTAAGATCGAATGTATTTTGGGCTTAATTTTTCATAGCCCATTAAAAACCTTAATGTTATAAAATATTATTTTTTAAAACACATCTAAAAATATTTAATTAGTAATTTCATAAATTGATTCAATTTTAAATAAATATTTTAGCACCAAAAATAATTTCAGATTTATGAACATGTGCTATTAAATGCAGGAATGCAATCCTATGTGTCGTAGTTATATAAGATATACCAGAAGTACGACTATCTGAAACTCGAGCATTTGTTCGACTTTTTTTGATAGACTTGATAACAGGCCTAAAAATAAGTTTCTAGGTAAATATTTTGTCCATAAAAGTAGCCAACACTCATAGTCCTTATAAACTCCCCTTTTGGCATTTTCTTGTGGAAAAATATCTCACTCACTACATGACACTTATAAAAATAAGATAAAAGTACAATGACGTCCCACACTCCATAAGGGAACTATCCTATGATCGGGTGAATCCATCTTCGTTGCAACTTAACAACCTTGTAAGTAAATGAAATGACATAGACAAAGCAAACAAACAACTTGGCTTGAAAGCTTCATTGTACATTAGTTCACTTTACAAAGAAATAAGCTAAGTATAAAGATGAATCATGTAGTGCATGCATTCATGGATTTACTTATTATCTTTTGTTTTTGGTTTAAAATCTTAAGTTTAGATCAACTGGTGATCTTTTTGACACTCTTATGTCAACAAATATGGATTTACTACCTTTCCCTGGGCCTTACTACCATCTGTAGCCATGATAATACGAGACATATACATAATCTAAACAATTATTATACAGAAATTTAAAGATAAGGAGTGCTATGATTTGTCGTTTAGCCTTTCAACTACCCCTTGGCAATGATACCATAATATGTGGTATACAATTACCACGTAGGGGGAAAGAATTAGTTGAACCTCCAACAAAACATGTTATCCTTTGGTCCAAAGTAGTCATGTAAGAAACCACACAAAACTCTCAAAACGATGGTAAGATAAAACAGATTAAGGAGTGGATTATGTCCCTTATTGGATTTTCAAAGTTACTTAAAACCCTCCCATCTTCCCTCCAGAAGAATGGAATACAAAACCAAGTAGAGGCCCTAGCCTCCACATGTATGACTTCTAAATTTATTAAAGTCAAAAAGGAAGAATCATCTTCTAAACATGTTTCTCAAAAAAGGGAGCCATCCTCATTTATAATCATGAAAGGAAAATCATTTAAAACAAGCCAAACATGCTAATAAAGCAATAAAATAGGGATTTTGCAACAAAAATCCTTATATATTTTCAAAAAATTGTTCTATAGACCATGAAACCAAACCAAACTTTATATTACTGGGATTATAAGCAAACATGGTTCAATACCTTCCGAAACAAGAAATATTATTTGCATTATAAACAAACATGGTTTAATAGCCTCTGAAACCATTGAACCAACAAATATTATTTCTTGGGTTTCCCCACTAGTTTTCCAAGAAAACCACTTTAAAACATTTTTCAAACCCACAGAAATTGGACAAAGGTTCCTAGCCTTTTAGATTTTCCCTACAAAAGGAATAATCATCTTCTAAACATATTTCTTAAAAAGGGGAGCCATCCTCATTTATAATCATGAAAGGAGAATCATTTTCTCCAAAATTATCTTATTACATGTTAAAACAAGCCACACAGGCTATTAAAGGAATATAACAGGGATTTTATAACAAAAATCCTTATATATTTTCAAAAAATTGGTTCTATAGATCATGGAACCAAACCAAAACTTTAAACTACTAGGATTATAAATAAATATGGTTCAATACCCTCTGAAATCAAAAATATTCTTATATTTGGTTATTTTCCTATAAAACTATTGAAACAAAAAATATTATTTCTTAGGTTTCCCCACCAGTTTTCCAAGAAAACCACTTTAAAAAATTTTTCAAACCCACAGAAATTGGACAAAGGTTCCTAGCCTTTTACATTTTCCCTACAGATTTCTACCTTCAATAGGTATACCAATTGTCTTCTAAATAGATAGGTGACATAGGAATTATAATAAAATGGTGGACACTCTCCAAGGTCCCTAACTAAGACAACAAGAACTCCTAAAGTATCATGCAAAGATATTACTTGCTGCAAAAAAAAGTAAGGATAGACATCATACAATAGCTCTCAAAACTATAACCCATGTAAATTGGACCTCGGGCCTAGTAGAACTGTATTGTGTTTTTAGGACTACAAGATCCATATGATTGTAAAAATGAAAAATGCCCAATGAATTAGGGCCTTAAAGGGTATCAAGCCCATAAAATCTAAAACCTAATGTAAAAGAAAATCCTAACTACTACAAAGTAGCGTTGGCACAAAAGACAAAACGATATAGCAGAATGGCCAACAAAGCATCTCCAAATAGTAAAAAGGTGTCTAACAATGTAATATTCACCCAACAATGCTAGCATCTTCAATAGTAAAAAGTTGCATACAAAGCATTATTCCACAACAGTAAAAAATTTGGCTATAAAATAAGAGCTCCTCCCCAATCAAAACCAAGCTCTTTTTCGAAATTCTTCTACATGAAGACAATACCTCTATATCTAAAGATCTATCATCCCTTTCTCTTCTTTGTAAAAAGGTATTATTTGTAGAGTCAAGGTGTGAACACTTTAAGAGAAGATGAATTTAATATGCTTGTTTCCTTAGTATTGCATTTCTTTACTTAACTCCCAAGATCCTTGGTACTTGTAATGTTAGCAGAGCCAATAGGTAGTTGAAGTAATTGTCACAAATCATTATAGCACTTGTTTTACTTATTATAATAAATATGTTTAACTATTGTTTTTATGGTGAGTTACTTAGTGTCAAAAACCAAGGGATAGTTGAAGTATTTGTTACAAATCATAGCACTCCTTATCTTACAAATTTATTGTATAAATCTTGTTTATATGTTGTATCTGTGTCATTATAGTCGTGGCCACAGATGATAGTAAGTCCCAAGGAGAGACAATAAAACCATAATTTCCGACTAAAGAGTGTCAAACAAACCCGCATGTAAATCTAGGATTTTATAGTAAAACTAAAGATGAATAGTATTATTTATTGTAAAGCTTCAACATAAATCGTTATTTAGATAAAATTTACCAGAAAAAAATGAGTACTATTTTCTATAGAGCTTATTCAACTTATTATTTGTTCTTTGGCTATCAAAAGTTTTAACCAAGTATTTGATTAGTAGTAAAGAAATCATTATTAAAAGATAAGTATCTTATATTGAAAAATATTGTTCAAAATATGACTTCTAGTTTGAATAAATTTTCTTGTTTTTCTTCTTCTTTTTATTTTGCTATTCAAAACTTAGAGAAAGATAATCAAAGCTTTGAGCTCTTCCCCTATCATAAACATAATATATAAAACCCAACTTGAAGATTTTAAAGTTGATAAACAATATCTGCATGATGACTTTTGTGCATAACATAACAAAGCTAAAAGAATATGGTTCTTACAAAACTTTTTGAAAACTTGTAAAAAATTTCAAAAAGAATTTTATAAATTCATTCATCAACATAAAATCCATATTTTATTCTTTGATTAGTTTGAAATCTATGCATCTGAAAAGAACATAGATTACCCTTTCAAAATATTGTCCCTCAAAACAATTTTACAAAATTTAGCCCTAAGACTAAAGAAATATCCAAAACATCTCTGGATATTAGTATCTCGATTACTAATATTAGTACCCTTGATAAGCAAACCTCTTAGGAACCTACCATTAAGGACCAAATAAGAGAGTCAGAGCCTACTAGCTCCAACTCAAATATTTGTCTAGTAGTTCCAGAGACATGCCAAACCACTCCATAAAATATTAGTATCTCGCAAAAGGATATTAAGACATGTGATAAAAAAACCTTTCAGGAACCGTCTCCTGAAATTATAAATTGGCAAGACAAGTTAGAGCTTACTAGCTCCAACTCCAATACTATGCCCAAAAAATCACTTATAACACCCTAGGATATTAGTATCTTAAAGTTAGATGTTGATATTTTTGTTATGCCATAAACGATTCATGAGAAGAGAAACATCCAACCTTCTTCTTTTTCTAAAATCAGTATTGACGAAATCACTATGGAAGATTTCAAAAACCTACTAATTGAAGATTTAGAAAACCCCAAAACACAAAAAGTTTAGAATATTGGACTCTTACTCGAAGATGTTAAAACCTTTCAAGAAAAAAAAACTTCAGAAAACATCTTCTAAAGCACCATAAAATACTCCTCAAAAATTTAGTGTCTTACACCTAGACGCTAATACCTCTAATGAGGAAACACTCAGGAACTATCCCTTGAAACACCATCCCTCAAGATATTAGTGTCTTACACTTGGACGTTAGTACTTCTAACAAATAATCATTTCAAAAACCATCTCCTGAAATAGCAAAACCAAACTGGAAAAACTCAACACCTCGAATAATAATACCCACTAGGTCCTCAGAACTAGATATGAGAATCCAACCAAACCAAATTATTTAACCAAAATACAATGCCTCTTTTGTCTACGAATGGAATAAAGATTGCATGGTTGAATACCAACTAATAAACCTTTTTACAGGAAATGACCATGGCGTCAAATGCTTATAAAACCCAGTGTGGCACCTCGAATAAAATAGTTATTGAGCTCCTAATAGGTGGCTCCTTAAGCCAAGTAAAAGGATGATAGGATTTCTATCTTACCAAGTAATAATAGTTGGATATCTTAAGTGATATCAAAACTGGAGAGGATGGTGAACCCATTCTTGATCATCATGGAAAACCTATCCAAGATGCAGTATCAAGACTAATATTTACAATGTCATTGCATTTTATAGGTGACTCCTCACATTTAAAAGATAAAGCGTTGAGATACTTTCAAACTTTTGGTGTTCAAAACTCAGTGATTTCTACTGGTACAAAATAACCTTCATTATCAGAGTTCTACTTCGAGAAGAGTCTAACCAACACTTTTGGAAGGATAATTTCCTTGCAAGACTCTCAACACTTCTGGGGAAAAAGTTGGAAACAAAATTTGTGAAACTTATGGTAAATATATAATCCTTTATGACATGCTCACTTATGGTGAACTGAAAAGTTTCACCCAAAAACAAAAGACTATATGCTTGTTAAGACTTAAAGTTACAAAAATATCTCAAATGAGAACTTTTTAATACATAAAAAAAATTAGGTTCTTTCTATAGAATATTCAATGATTTCCTTCCTAAAACCAAACAATGCAATACATTTTGCAGTAAAAAGCCTTCTTCAAAAACCTCTAGGGAAAAATATAAGAAATCCTTTAGAAAACCTTATATAAGCCCTCAAGACAATTTCAAATAATACTTTAAAAATGTTTCCTGCTATAGATGTAGCAAGAAAGGTCAAATTACAAAATACTATCGAGTTTCTAGAAAACTCCAAAAGTTAAAACTTGAGAAAGAGACTTTCCAAAGAGTCTTTGCTCTTTTCATTGAAATCTCTGAACCTAACGTCTCTTATTATGATCAAAACATTTTTAGATTGATGAATTAGTCATACCTAATTCTGATTCTAATATTAGTAAAACAAACATATCAATATACTTACAAAAGAACGTCTCCTTCTTGACATTCTTCCATATATAAAAACTCCTAATATTTAAGAAAAGGATATAAAACTGGATGTTACAAAAAAACTACCTTCTACATGCATATTTTCAAAACATGATATAAAATCTAGGTTTTGGAAAAACCAAATTAAGTCAAAATGCCTTTATAAAACTACATTCACTATTCCATTTGGACAAAATGAATTGTATGTTATACCTTCGACTTTAAAAATGCTACTTCTGAGTCTCAACTCATAAACCCACACTCAGAATATTGCATTATCTATGATGATTTTACATTTTCAAAACCCATTAAAAATCTAAAACACATCCATAGAGGGAAAGAATTAATTGAACTTCCAACAAAACCTATTATCCTTTAGTCCAAAGTAATCAATTTTAAAAATATTTAACATTTAGGTTTTATAGATCTGGTTTTGTTGAATCTTGGGTATTTCCCAATTATCAATGTTTTTTGAAAAGTCTTCAATAGTGATGTCTTTACTATTGATTATGTTTTTATTTTTGATGAAGAAGAAGAAGATGCAAAAACACTTATGTTTATAAATTTTCAATTATAATCATTTTTTCTATGAAATCTTGAATAATGTTTTATTCATTTCTAAGCATATTCTTGGTTTTATAAGATGACAATCGAACTAAGAAAAAGAAGAAGGTCTACATAAGATAGAACTCATCTTTGTTATACTATTCAAATTTTCTATTTAAATTATAGTTTGTACCTATCGGTTATGACTGGCTCTTCTTGGTTTTACTATCTCTCCCTGGGACTTACTACTATTAGTGGCCATAACTATAAAGAGATAGATACAACTTATAAACAAGGTTTATACAATAAATTTGTAAGATAATGAGTGCTATGATTTGTAACAAATACTTCAACTATCCCTTGGTTTTTGACACTAAGTAACTCTGCACAAATGTAATAGTTAAACTTAATTTATTACAGTAAGTAAAACAAGTGCTATAATGATTTGTAACAAATAATTTAACTACCCTTTGCCTCTGATACCATAACATGCACCTAGGATATGGGTAGTATATAAACAAAACAAAAGAACAAGATAATACATAACTTATGATTATAATTGAAGTAGGCGGCTTAGCCAGTCATGGGTTTTATATCAATAAAAAAAATTACAAACTAATAAAATATAAAGATAATCAAGTTTTACAACAACTTACAAATTCGTGTACATATATATATTTGTTTTTTATTATGTGAGGTCAAAAATAAAACCAATTGAGTAACTAGGTCTTTTATTCCTCAATTGAATAATTTTTCACTTAGAAGTATTTTTTAAAGAGAAAAGTAGTCTTAGGTTTCTTACTTATTGTAAAAATATCACTTAGGATATGGGTTTATTTTTTTGTGATAATTTATTTTATAATTATTAAAAAATGACAATAGATGGACAAAGCTAATGTTTTTAATATATTTAAAATATATTAAATAGAGATTATTTTAACTTAAATAAGTTATAATTAAAGTAATTGTAATTCTTTTATAATAAAAGTAGAAAATGAATAAATAAATAAAAATATAAAAATGGTTGTTGTACTTATGGAGGTATTTTTAATAATAATACGATTAAACTGTTACAAAAAATAAATATAAGATTTAAGTACCATTATTAATAAATATGAGACATGCCGTTATATTCTTTTTTTAAATATATATTTTTATTTTAAAAGAAGTTTCAATTTTTATAGAGAAATCACACATGTTATTCAAAGAATATGGAGAGTAGAGGTGAGACTATAGGATACAATATAGATAAAAATTTAGGCATAATTAATCCATAAATTTTCATCTTTTTAAAGGTCTTATTATATACTTGTTATCATAAACATATAACATGAAAAAATTTATTTTTATAATGTATAACTAACACATAAACAATATCTATTAATGCTAAAATATTATATAATACACACAATAACCACAAATGGAGAGTGTCAAATTTTCTGTAGCATTTTTCCCTCTAAACAATATCTTGTACTACAAATAAGCTTAGTAAATGCTTGATAACCAAGAAATTTTAGAGAGTTACTAATAACATCCACCACCTATAATTAAATATATGCTTTATATTTTTAAAAATGATATAAAATAAAAATAACAATTTTTTAAGCCTTTATAAAAATTTGTAAACCTTATAAATAAACTGTTTTTTTTTACATTATCCTTAAACCAAGAAATAATAAAAAATCAAAAAATAATAGAAATATAAAAACAAGACATCTTATGATATTTCTCACAAGAAATGGTAATTAGTAAAAAGAAATTTAAAGAAATGCACAAGGTAAGATTAGATCTCAAAGAAGGAGATGGTTTTAGATATTCATCATTCTCAATATTAAGAAAAATATTTCTAATAAAAGATATAGTTTATTATAGAATAAGTAATAAAGAAATGAGTATTAATATTATAGACACAAAATATATGGTATAATATGTTATTAATTAACAAAGAAATCATTATAGATAAACTATAAAAGATCATTGAGAAAGAAAGAGAAAAAATTGGATACATTTATTTAGGAGGAATCCAAATATTAATGAAAACACATTTTAGAGAATGAATTGATACACAAATAAAACTATAACTGTTAGATGATGGAACAATTTTGTCTATTTCTTGGAGAATTATTGAAGAGAAATTACAGTGATTAATAGAAAACAGTTGGATCGTAAAAGAAAAATAGCGAGAATGGTATGAGCACTACCTTCGCTTCCTTTACATTTGTCAGAGATTCTTCTAACGGCTTGTGTGGTCCTTCCTAACAGATTGGAGTGGTTACCCTTTTCTTTCGAGCTTGATCGTGGCTTTGGGTTGAAGTCATATGCCTATTCTCTCTTCTCTGTGCGCGTGCGCTTAGCTGGGTGCGTTTAGCACCCATCAAATCCTCGCCTGAGAATCCTTATCCACAAGGATGAAGGATGTATATGTCTTAGAAAAACACCATTTGTTTTCCTAAGTAGCATCCTCTGTAGATGCTCCAGCCCACTTCACTAAAATTTCTGATTTTGGTCTATAATTACCTTTTTTGATCACTCTTTGGTCCAAGACATCCTCAGGCTAAGGAAGCATTGTAGAATTATCTGAGATAGGAGGTAGGATTGTGAGGGGTGGTATGTAAGGCCCCAAGTGTCTTTTGAGCCGACTAACATGGAAAACATTGTGTATCTGAGAATGAGGAGGTAAGTCTAGCCTATATGCTACTACCCCAATTTGTGTTGTGATTTTGTACGGGCCATAGAAAAGTGGAGCTAAATTTATGGTAGCTCGGAAAGCCACTAATGTTTTTCTATATGGTTGAAGGCAAAGGTATAAATAATCTCCTACTGCAAAGGATACTTCTCTACGGTGTTGATCAGCATGACACTTCATACGGTTCTTAGCCATCATGAGATGGTGGCATAGATCACGAAAAATGGTATCCCTATCACACAAGCATTCATCCACCAATTGCACTTTGGAAGTGCCAGGAATGTAGGCCAATAAGTGAGGGGGTGGATGGCCATAAACTACCGCAAAGGGTGTTATTTTGTGGAAGAATGTGTAGATGTATTATAACTGTATTCTCCCCAAAGAAACCATTACATCCATTGGCTTGGCTAGTCACCAATAAAACAACGTAGATATTGTTCCAAGGTAGGGTTGAATACTTCTGTCTTCCCATCGGTTTGAGGGTGGTAGCTTGAACTCATACATAGCTTAGTATCATGTAGTCTAAATAGGGCTTTCGAGAAGGAACTTACAAATATTTTGTCTCTGTCACTGACTATTGAAGTAGGAATGCCATGTAAGCGTACTATGTGTGCCATAAAAGCCTTAGCAATAGTTAGGGCAGTGAAAGGGTGTCTCAAAGCTATGAAATGGGCATATTTGGTCAAGCGATCCACCACCACCATAATCACCATATGCCCCTTGGAAAGAGGCAGCCCTTCAATGAAATCCATTGAGATATCTATCCAGCTTTTATTAGGAATTGGTAGCGATTGTAGTAATCCAGCTGGTTTCATGCAATCATATTTGCACCTTTGGCATATATCACATGAGCGTATGAATTCTTTCACACCTTGCTGCATGTTGGGCCAGATAAAAATTTGTTTGATGCAGGAAAGTGTTTTGTGGAATTCGAAGTGCCCTGCTATTGGTGATGAGTGGCATTTAGCCAGTATCTAAGGAATTAAGGAGGATTGGGGGCTTAGATAAACCTTGTCTCTTTTGAACCATACCCCATCACGTTGAAAAAAAAATGTGTCACACCCGTGGAGACTCTGGCTTGCAATTTTTCATAAAATGGCTCTTATTGGACTTCTTTTTGGAGGTTAGGCTACCAGGCTACCTGAGGTTGCGAGATGGAGATTAGTTGAAATTCCACCCTTTTTGAAAATGAATCTACTGCTCGATTCTCTAAGCCCTTATTGTATTCAATCTAATAGTCATACCCGAGTAGCTTAGGTAACCATCTTACTTGAGCTGGGGTGGTGATCCTTTGCTCTAAAAGGTACTTAAGGCTCCTCTAATCTGTGCGCACGATGAAAGCTTTTCCTAATAGATAAGGGCGCCACATCTTGATAGCCTTTACCACAGCCAACATCTCCCTCTCATAAGTTGACAGAGCCAAAGCTGACCCCTTGAGGGCAGCGCTATAATAAGCCACTGGACGGTTTTCTTGGGTCAAAACTGCTTCTAGCCCTATGCCAGTAGCATCACATTCAACGAAAAAGCACTGAGTGAAGTTAGGTAACCTTAGGATAAAAGCGGAATTCAGTGCTTTTTTCAATTTTTGAAATGCCTGATCTGCAGCTTCATTCCACCGAAATCCTTCCTTTCCTAGTAGGGAGGTGAGAGGTGCTGCTATCCCACCAAAGTGCCTAATAATTTTTTTGTAATAACCAACCAATCCAAGGAACCCTCTCACTCCTTTTGCTGTGGTTACGGTTGGCCATTCCATAACAGCTCGAATTTTTAGGATCCACAGCAATCCCTTGTTTAGATATCAGGTGTCCTAGGTATTCTACCTGTAATACACCAAAATTACATTTGTAAGGTTTAACAATTAAGCTATTAGTTGCTAACACCTACAAAACAGTTTGTAGATGTAATGTATGATCCTCCCATGACTGAGAATACACTAAAATATCATCAAAGAAAACCAATATAAATTTCCTGATATAAGATCTGAAAAGATCATTCATTAAACTTTGAAAGGTGGTTGGGGTATTAGTGAGGCCAAAAGGCATCACAAGGAACTCATAGTGGCCGTTATGTGTTCAGAATGTTGTTTTTGGGGTATCTTCTTCACGAACCCTGATCTGATGATACCCTGATCGAATATCTAGTTTGGAGTAGACCCTGGCTCCATAAAATTCATCCAATAACTCGTCTATGATAGGTATAGGATATTTATCCTTGATAGTAATGGAATTCAGAGATTTGTAATTCATGCAAAATCTTCAAGTCCCATCAATTTTTCTTACTAACAATACTGGTGACGACAAGGGGTTGTTGCTTGGTCTAATGAAGTTGGGGCGTATGAGCTCTGATACCATTTTTTCTATCTCATTTTTCTGGTAGTAAGGGTAACGGTAGGGTCTTACATTGACTGGTCTTGTTCCTGGTTGCAGAGGAATAAAATGATCATGTAATCGTTTAGGAGGAAGGCTGGCAAGGGGTTCAAATACTTGAGAGAATGCAGCCAATATTTCACTTATCTCAGGTGAATGAGTTCTAGTTTGTTCTCTCGAGGGTTTATTGCGAAGTATCTGAAGAAACAACCTTGTATCTAGTAGACAATAGGTTTCCTTATAGGTTAGGGCTATGATGTTTGTGTGCCCTAACCCTTTCTCATGGAAGCTGATGGTTAGCTTCTTATAGTCCATCCCGATAGGACCCAAAGTCTCAAGCCATTGGACACCTAATACCGTTGTATGGTAAGGATAAGGTTGCAGCATTTCCCTACACATTCCCCTTTCTCACGATTGGCACCATTACTTCCAGCTTCTTTCCCTTGGTGATAGTTATTCCATATTGGAGAGTAAGAGTTTGATCAATGAAATTGTGAGTACTTTCTCTGTCAATCAACACTAGCACTCTCTTTTTTTAACTACCTCATTACTCATATGGTTTGAGGATGTTCAAATCCAGATATAGCATAAAATGATATCTCAGGCATTACCTCTTGTAATTCTTGTTCCAATTTTTCTTCAGACTTTCCCGAGATATCTTGTTCCATCCCTTCTATCATGAATAGTTATGGACGTGCACAATGGTGGCTAGCTGTGAACTTCTCATCATAGTAGTATCATAGCCCCTTGTCTCTATGCTCACGTGCCTCTTGATTAGTGATGCGATGAAAGGTAGTAGCTGAGGCAATTGGTGCTGAGTTAGGTCATTGTTGGGATGGGGGTCCTAACACACTAGTAGTAGGGTTATTGGAGGTCCTTGCTACTACTGTGGATGTCGGGTATCATGGATATTGAATGGATTTCCTCTAGAGTCAATTCTTTTCTTCAATCAATCTTACCACCACTATAGCTTCAGCCAACGTTCTTGGCTTCTTAATTTTTACTTCAATTCTAATATGATCTCTTAACCCAGCAATGAAACAGCCTATTAGAAATTCTTCTGGAAGGCCATCCACTCTGTGAGAGAGTTTCTCAAATGCTTCCTGGTAAGTAGCTACACTTTAGGTATGTTTGAGTCTGGTTAGAGCTTCAGAGGGATCTTCATAATCAGTTGGCCCAAATCGCAGCTGTATGGCTTGGGTGAATTCCTCCCAAGTGAGTGGTCCACAGAACTTGGTGATCCATCTATGCCACTGTAAGGAAATACCATCCAAATGAAATGATGCCAATTGTACTCGTTGTTCTGGTGTAGTATTTGTGAACTCAAAGTATCGGTCGGCTTTGTATATCCAACCAGTGGATTCTTCTCATGCAAAGGTAGGAAATGAGAGCCTAAAGTGGAAGCGTGGTGGCTCATTAGGGTTTCTTAACCCACCATTCGGCTATGGGTTTTCTTTTCATCCAAACAAATTTTCTTTAGGTAAGTTCCGAGTGGCACGAAGTCCTTGTAACTTGGTGAGCACAGCCTGCAAGGTTGCACCTACTGATCAAAGCCTGATTCATGCCTTGCTAGCATTTCCATTACTTTACTGTGAAACTCAACATTGAATTTACTCCTAGTGTCCATAGTTTTGATACCACTATTAGGGTTTTAATTTAGAAATTGAGCTGAGGAAGAAGATGACACATAGAGAGGGAAAAACGCTTTAATTCTCATTACTTTCTTCTCGATTTCTTGGCACTTTATATAGCATTACATATCAGAATTATTGAAGAGAAATTACAGTGATTAATAGAAAACAGTTGAATCATAACAGAAAAATAGTTGTAATGGTATGGCACTACCTTCGCATCCTTCACACTTGTTAGAGATTCTTCTAATGGCTTACGTGGTCCTTCCTAACAGATTGGAGTGGTTACCCTCTTCTTCTGAGCTAAATCGTGGCTCTGGGTTGAAGCCACATGCCTATTCTCTCTTCTCTGTACGCACGCGCTTAGTTGGGTACGTTTAGCACCCATCACAAAACTTTTCTAGAAATGGGAAAAATAATAAACTAGAAATATTAACAGACTTTGAAATAACAAATGAATGAAATTTATATATAAAAGAAAAATTGTGATACTACAAAGAAATAGTAATGCAATAAGAAAAATTAATGTATCAAGGTTGATCGTTATAGATTTTGAAGAAAGAACCTCTAACAAAAAAAAAAGAGGCGACGGACTTAAAACAAGAAGTTAAAATAATAAAAGGATTGGTCCATGACGTGATATTAAGAAAAAAAATGATATCATCATTATCCTAATAATGTTCAAATATAAACTACATAATATATAATTAGATTTTGATGGAATTTTAGCAGAAGAAATAGATATAGTACAACAATTAAAAATCAAGTCCTTACAAGATATAAAAGAAACACAAAAAGAACTCTTAAAAGAAATAAAAAAATATGGCCACAATAAGAAATTACAACAATACATATATAATGAACTTACATAATTAAGAAGGGATGCAAATAAAATACCTAGAGATAATGAAATTATAGGTTATAAGTTTGATACATTCGTAGGATTAAAAGAAGAACAACCTAGGAGATTAAATGCATTGATACCTAAGAATTAGAAGAGAAAGAATGAGGAAAACCCCAAAGATAAAGAAGAAGCTATAATTTCAATTTAATGAAATATAGAAAAGAATTAGAAGAACAATTTATAAATCCTAAAAATAGGTATATAGAAAAATTAGTTAATCAATTAACCTTAATAGATAAAGAACTACAAAATTATTACGAAGAAAAACTTTGTACAAACAAAAAGAAAGATGATATGACAATGGTTAGTAAAATTGATTCTAAACCAAAAAATAGAACCTTAAAAAAATCATATGAAACCTATTTCATTACCAATGTCTTATCAAGAAGGAACATCCAACCCTTATAGAGAAGAAAGAAATAGACAAAGATCAGAAGAACCTAATCTTCCTTATAGATGGAAATAACAACCCAAAATGGAAGAAAGATTACATTGGGGAACTAGAGGTAATATTCTTTGAGAATTCCAACTTCATGATAATTAAAGATCTGATCTTTTAGATTTAGATTACATAAGATATAGAAAAAAAATTTGGATGACTGGTTCAATGATATGAGTGTAATCATACAAATTTCTCCAATCACATAATCAAAACCCTTCAACTTGTAGAGTCTTAGTAGCTCATAAAATGACAAGAAATGTTAAATTTTGGTTTACAAATTTAACAGAACAACAACATTTAAAATGCAAGGGAATGCTCCCACATGTAGGAAACACTTAGATATTATAGTAAATGAAATATACAAAGAATTTATTGGAGAAAATAAAGGTAGACATATCATTGAATCCAATTAAAATAAAATTGAGGAAGTCAAATGAAATTTAACAAATATAAAAATATGTAACGTGTTTTCTATAAATTCATTTATTTATAAATATGAAATGTATTATCATAAGTTATCACAATCTATGAAAGAAACTTATAAGAATTTTCTTTTCAAAAAATTACTTGAAATATTAAGTAAAACAATAATAGAAGGATGGAAGAAAAGGAATAAATAAACTATTCCAAGCACTTTAAGAGAAAGCATAGGAATTCTTAAGAACTAGAAAATTATTATATATTAACAAAGGTAAAGATATAAACAAATAAGAGGAAATGATAAAAATCTATTGTCATTCAAGATATTTTAGGATGTGAGAAAAATATGTATATAACATAAAATCTTATAAACAAAAATATAAAAATACAAAAAATACAAAAAATCAAAAGATATAAATTTAGGAAATAAGATTTTCTAAAATATAAGAAAAGGTATAACAGAGAACCTTATAGAAAAAGATATATAAGCCTTTGGAAAAGAAAATTCATTGTCCATCAGGAAAAAATAATTGCAAAAATTAGATTTACAATGACGAAGGTCATTATGCTAATGAATGCCCTAACAGACTTAACATAAAGAAGAATTAAAAATAAATTTTAAAAGTAGGCAAAAACCTTAGAAAAAGCTTTTAAAATGAAATTAGAACCAAATGAAGAATCACATATAGTTGATATATTTAGTATTTATTTATTAAAGAAAACTGATGAAGAAATAACTGACTAAGAATTCAAATATTTTTCATTAGATGATGAATGATTTGTATACTATACGATTAAAATTTAAAAGTAATACAAATTACAAATTATATGCATATATAGACACAAGAGCTAGTATATGCGTGGCTAGAAAATAAATATTTCTAGAAGAGTTAGGGAAACAAGCACCAAAAGATTTAATTTTAAGAATTTTCAACAATGCTACAATAAATCTTAATAAAGGTTTAGAAGATACAAATATAATGATAAGAGGAGAGAAATTTCATATTCCTATCATATATTAACAAGAACCAGGAGTTGATTTAATTATAGGAAATAACTTCCTAAACCTTTACCCACCATTTACTAAATATTTAGAAAACAATAAGTTTAACAACACTAGATGGTGAAACCATCGAAGTGTTAAAAATAAAAAAATCTGACATTATCAAACTCAACCTCTATGCAACAACATAAAAAGCAAAAATGTAGTAGGATAGATACAAAGCAACAATCTTATTTAAAAAAACATTTCATTAAACATAAAAGAAGAAAAAACTCTTTTCTTAATGAAATACACAAAGATAAAGACTTAATAGGAATAAGAAAATTGTTACAGACAGTAAGTTGAGAAAACCTTTAGATCTAAAAATCAATAGTTCTAAAATAATAGTAAATATTAAACTCAAAGACTCTAACAAAATCATAATAATAAAACCAATTTTTTATGCCTTAGAAGATAGAGATGAATTTGAAAAAAAATTCAAGAACTTTTGGAATTTAAAGTTATAATACCTAGTAATTCACCTCACTCTAGTTTAACATTTTTAGTTAAAAAAGAAGCTGAGAAAAAGAAGATGGAACAAAGAACGATAGTAAAATTCAAAGCTTTGAATAAAGAAACTATTGATGATAGATATTTTATTTCAAAGAAAAAATATTACTATCAATAATAAAAGAACATAAATATTTCTCAAGTTTTGATTGTGAAAGTAAATTTTAACAAATAAGACTTGATGAAGAATTAGTTACTTACAAGGACAATTCCAATGGATAGTTGAACCATTTGGATTAAGACAAGCACCAAGTATTTTCCAAAGGTATATGGATAATATCTTTAAGAAATACATAACATTTGTTGTGTATGTATCGATGATATTTTAGTATTTAGTAATGACTTGAATAAATATTACTTAGTTATTATTAATGTCTTATAAGAATGTAGGAAATAATGACTTATTTTATCATGAAGAAAGGCAGTAGTAGCTCAACAAAAAATTAATTATTTAGGATTAGAAATACAAGATGGAAAACACCATCTCCAACTTCATATATTAAATAGTATACAAGGATTTCCTATTATAAAAATAAATTACAAAGACTTTTAGGATGTTTGACTTATGTAGAAGTATACATTAAAAAAATTAACAGAAATGCGAAACATATTACAAACTAAACTCAAAAAATATTATGTGTGAAAATTGACAAAACAATATATACATTACACAGATAAGGTAAAAGGACAAGAAAAAAACTTGCTAACTTTATACCACCTTGGTCTAGATAATAAAATGATAGTAGAAATAAATGCTTCACATAAATATTGAAGAGCAGTTCTAAAAAAAAGGTAGATGACCAAGATGAATATCTACACATCTGGATCTTTTCAGGGTCTAGAATTAAATTATCATAGTAATGAAAATGAATATTTAGTGGCTAAAAAAGCTATAAAAAGTTGCAATATATGTCATCAATTCAAGGTTTATTGTTAGAACGAATGATAAAAGCTTTGGATATTTCTTAAAGACTAATAGTCCATGTGATTATATGCAAAGTTGATTAATTGGATGGCAACAATGGTTCAACCATTATAAATTTGATGTTGAACATTTACCAAGAAACAAAAACAATTTAATTGATGTATTAACTAGAAAATTAACACTTTAACCATATTTTGTTTATCAGGAATGGATCCTCTTGACATAGCCATCAAGATCAAAGAAAAAGAAATCAAAGAAATCAAAATCCTATAAAAACAACTAAATATATTATATCTTAAGAAATCCTTACAGGATAACATCAAAGAGGTTAACCCCTCGGCTAAGTAGGAAGAACTTAAATATTCAAACTATAAAAATCATGAAATTATCTCAAATGAAAAGAAAGGAATGAAAATTTTCAAAATAAGTGAAGAAGAAAACAATATATCTACAAAGAGATTGAAAGAAAATCTCAATTGGGCAAATGAAACAGAAAAAAATCTTCAAAGACTAAGCTTTATGTAATCTAAAATGGTCCTAAACTAGGAAGTTATACTAGTTGGCCAGAAGCTAACAAAGTCATAAAAGGCTTCTATGGAATAATCCATAAATAATTTAGCAATAGAATAGAAGTAAAAGAAAGTTTTTCCAATTATAGAATGTTATTTTTCTCGCAACTTAAAACAAAATATATTTTTCGTAAAAATAAACACATGTTCCTATAAAGAAACTTGTACTTTTTTGTAGAAAAAATATGTTGTTTTTTGTTTTAAGAAAAACACCATATGTTTTTTTCTTGAGTGAGTTAAAAGTGAAAATTGATTTATGTTATGAAATTAAATCAAAATAATAAATACTTAAAATAATCATTTATAGTAAGATAAATATGACATTTATTTATAGGTATATAAATCACAAACAACAATATAATTTTTAAACTGTAGTTGCAACAAAATTTCATATCATAAGATTATAAGTTTCTAAGGTAATGCTCTCACCCATAAATCCTCCAGAAGCATTGTCAACGATGAATTG